>CM076584.1:1611726788-1611937670 GCA_034641835.2 Pinus albicaulis | reverse complement strand
AGGAGGAAGGAGTGTCTTACCCGGTCGAAAGCATTGGCTAAGTCTAGTTTAAGAATAAACCCTTTTTCTTTTCGGACTTGGCTGGAATGTATAGCCTCTTGCACAAGCAGAATAGAATCAGAGATTTGTCTGTTGGCTAGGAAACCTCCTTGGTTATCAGATATAAGGGAAGGAAGAATAGGTTTAAGGCGAGTGGCTATGATTTTTGACAAGATTTTGTATGAGGAGTTACAAAGGGAAATAGGTCGAAAGCGAGAAAAGGTTGAAGGACGATTTTCTTTAGGAAGAAGGGCGAGATGAGTGGCATTGGTGAAGCCTCCTATTTTATTCTTGCGTTGAACCCATTTTATCATCTTGATAAAATATTTTTTAATGGTCCCCCAGTGGGCTCTATAAAAACTGATGGGGAAGCCATCAGGGCCAGGGGCCTTGTCTGGCTAAAGAGCCTAGATAGCTCTTTGAATTTCATCTTCTTCAAATTCCTTGGTAAGCTCTGCATTAATTTCTGCACTAATTTCTGTGGGAAGAAATTGAAGCAGATTTGAGTAGTCTTCAACTTCTTTGGTTTCAGTTAAGAGCGCACTGTAATGATTTGAGGCTGCCTTTTTGATAGCTTCTTGAGAGGTTTGAAGCTGACCTTCATCATCAATGATGGAAGTGATAGTGTTCCTGATTTTTCTAGCTGTGGTCTGCTTTTGGAAGAAGGTGGAGTTTTTGTCCCCTCCTTGCAGCCACAACTGTCGGGATTTAATTCTCCATTTCTGCTCCTCCATACTGTTGGCTCGGTACAGCTGAAAGTAAAGATCACATTCTCTGAATTTGGAGTCCAGGGACAGGCCTTGTTCTTCTATGGTATGATGGACCTGTTCCAGATTGTGTTTGATCTCAATTTTAACTTTCTCCGGCTCCTTGTAGTGATTCCGAGCCCAATCTTTTAAAGCGCTTTTTGTCCTTTTCAGTTTACTTTCCCAAATAAATCCCGGCGATCCCTTGATGTGCTGGTGCCATGTTTGATTTACCAATTGATCAACAATAGGCAAGTTATTCCACAACAGACTGTACTTAAAAGGAATGGGGCCTAGTGAGCTGTGGGTTTCAAGTGTTAGCGTAGTGGGATAGTGATCTGAAGCAGCGTATGGAAGGATAACAGAGAAAGCCATGGAAAAAGAGGAGAGGAATGAGATATTAACCAGAAACCTGTCGAGCCTCTCCATAATGTTTGCCTTGCCCAATCTGCGATTATTCCATGTGTACCTTCTGTTTTTGGGAGCGACGTCGATGAGATCGTGGTCCTGCATTATGGACTCCAGCTGCGATTTGCAGGGATCGTGAGAAAAGCTGCCCCCTTTCTTTTCATTGGCGTGGAGTATGAGATTGAGATCTCCTCCAAGGATGATGTTACTGCTATCTTCATCGTCAATATCAGTTTGGAGAGAAGCCCAACACTGTGCTTTGTCCCTGTAGTGATTAGGTGCATAGACATTATATATGACAATTTTTGGTTGCCCATTAGATTCTCTAAGGTAACTTTGATCCAGAATTGATTGATTGTATTCGATTGGAGCTTCCAGGCAGTGCGACTCCAAAGGGTGGCGATCCCCCCTGAAGCACCCCTAGAGTCACAAATTCTTCCATCATATTACTTGAGGCGATCGATTATCCCATTCATTTCTTGATATCCTTGCTTTGTTTCTTGTAACAGAACTATTCCTGGTTTTTCCTGAGTTATTAAGTCATTCAGAGCTGTGATTTTGGAGGGGTGCCCTAATCCCCTGCTGTTCCAGGATAGGGCTTTCATCATTGAGTGAGAGAGGTATGGAGAGTTTCTCGCCCTCCCTGATTTTTGTGCGCCGCTTCCTTACTGTTTTGCCCCAAAATGTAAGTTTCAATAGGATTTTGAGTGCCCATGGCAATGTCTTTTTGGGCAGTTTCTTCTCTCTGTTGTTTGGTCGATCTTCTACCTGGTCCTTGTTTCCTGTGAGTGTCCAGATTGGCCCCATGTTCTTTAGAAGAACTTCTGGTTGTTCTAGCTAAGGGGGGATCATGGGAGAATGAAGGAGAAGGGTTTGCAGGGGAGGCAGGAGCAAGAGATTCATCCTAGGATGGGGGAAGGGTGATGGGGGGGTCATCATCAAGGGAAATGGAGGAGAAGGGGTTGGAAGACTCTAAGGATTTATTAGGAGGGGAGGGCAGGGGATTCGTCGAAGAAGAAGGGTTAGGATTAGGTTTGAAGGGAGCAGATTTGGGCTGAGTTTCAGCTAGGGGAGCAGAGCAACCTTTTTTCTTTTGATCGTTTCCCATCGTTTCTCGGGCTGAACATTTACATCATTAGTAATTTTAGAGCATCGATTAGCAAAATGACCGTACTCGTGACATACCTTGCACTTAAATGGGATTTGTTCGTAGTCCAACTGCTGAATGTGAGTCCAATCATCCACCTTCAGCTTGATTGCCTCTGGAAGACCCTTGCCGAGATCAACTTCCACACAAATTCGTGCACAAGCTTGCATATTGTCCTTGGGCTCGCTCCTATCAATGTACTTTCCCACAACATTGCCGATGGCACGAACCAAGTCATCTCCCCAGCAATGGAGCCGGAGATGCGGAAGCCGAACCCAGACCGGAACAGCACTGGGAACGTCCAGCTCGGGGTCGAAGTCTGGAGTCCATTTTTTCAAGTACAGCCCTCTGGAGTCCATAAAATAAGGACCATTTCTGAATATTAGGTCCTTGTCAGCTCTTGTTTCAAAATGAAATGTATAGTAACCTTTCCCATAGAAACGGATGGATATCTTGCCACTGACTTTGTCCGTCCAGTTTTTCTCGATCCAACGTTGAACTGATTTGGGAGAAGGCCAAAGACCAGTAAATTGCCCAATGAGCCCTCGCTCAGCGAGGGGGCGACCATTTTTGGCAGAGCAGGGGGCAAGATGACCTTTTGAAGACCATCAAGCTTCTTGACAAACTTAGAGAGGGAAGGTCAAGGGCGCTGAGGTAGAAGAGAATTGACAAGAGCGGATAATGCAGTTTGAGCATCGGCCCCCTCTGAGGAATCCGATGGAGCCATGGCGGCCGGATGGAAGGTCAAACACAACAAAATCACTCAAAGCCCATCGCCTTGACCAAGGGGGACAGAGCTGAAAACCAAGGAGGAGCGCAAGGCCAAAGGAAACAGCAAGCAACCAAGAGCGTCGCGGACCACGACTGAGCGCCGCGAAGCCTCAAAGCGTCGCGCAAGAAGAGAGAGAGCACCTCCAGAGGCGTCGCGCCAGCAATGCGCCGCGCGACCCTGCCTAAGCGCCGCGCAGGGGGAAGGCACGAAGAGATGCTCATATCTTGAACCAGAACCAGGGAAAAAAAGCAGAGGAGCCCACCGAAGCAATGGCGGGAAGGGGGCCGGGCGGCCGTGTACAAGGGGAGAACGGAACAAATATCTTGAATGGCATCTAGGTCAAGCTAACATCTTCTATAGTAGCAATAAGAAAATGGATTTTCAGTCGATTAATGAGTTATTATTTGTGAATTAATTAACTAATTAATTCACTCCACTCTCACTAGTGTATCAATCAGTTAGACTAGATACAACTAGCTCAACTGAGTCTAACTGAGTTAAATTGAATACAACTCCATAACTACTTCTTCCAACTGTGTCATAACTCTGCCACTTGAGTTCTAACTGAGTCCTCCATGCATTGGCTCCAATAAACCCTTGGGAATTGCGTAATTCCCTCAGTCCACTGATGTGCCACATCTGTGCACTGAAACAAAGTGCTCCAAGAGAATAAGTTGTTGTTTAGTGTCTGATTATTATTAAGAGCTAATAATAATCGACATGCATCTATTTTTAGATCGGCGATCTATAAATAGACTTCGCCCAATATTCTAAAAATAGAATTTCATCTATTTTTCCAACTTGATCAACCATCCATAAATAGCATCCTGCAACTTCTGAAATATGATCATCATGTCTAAAAATAGACTTGCGCCAAAAATAGCTGCGGGCCCACTTAGTGAGGGCGACTCTTTTCACTAAACTCATCATCTTGTTGAATCTCAACTTACTCCCTCTCAACAACATAGGGATTATCCTTCACCCCGATCCTGCCTCTATGGTATTCGAATTTTCTCCTGGTGAGTGCCTTCGTCAAAATGTCTGCATCCTGATCTTCCGTAGGAATGTACTGAAAGAACATGATCTTCCGCTGCACACAATCTCTAATATGATGATACCGAATATCAATATGTTTAGATCTATCATGAAACACAGGATTAACCGAGAGTTTAATGCAACTCTGATTATCACAATGTATCACTGTGGGATCTAAATGTGAACCAAACAAACCAACTAGAATCTTCCTCATCCAGATAGCCTCACATGCAGCTTGACTTGCTGCCATGTATTTCGCTTCTGCTGAAATGAGTGCCATGGATCTTTGTTTTTACCTGCTTCATGTAAGAAGCGTCGTAGATCCGATGCGAAAATCCTGCGATGTGCTCTTTACATTACATTGGGCTTCACCTTGTTTTGCATCAGTGAAGCCATGCGACTTCACCTCATCCGTCTATCATGCCATAAACCATACTCAAATGTGCCCTTGAGATATCTCGGGACATGCTTGCCTACCTTCCAAAGAGCTTGGTAGGCTTAACCATCGCTTAATGTTTGGTTCTCGCATAGAAAATGTCTGGTCTTGTATTGATTAAATACATGAGCGAACCCACCAACTGTCGATAAACAGTGGCATCCACTACCTCTGCTGATGTAGCATCCTCTTTCTTCCAATTTCCTGGAAGAGGAGTGTCGATAGGCTTGCAGCCTTGCATGTGAAACTTCTCCAGTATCTCCTGGGCATACTTGCCTTGAGACACAAACAGTTCACCTTCCCGCTGCCATATTTCTAATCCAAGGAAATAATGAAGGAGGCCCAAATCCTTCATCTCAAACTCCTTTGCAAGATCTGCCTTGCATGAGTGTATCAACTGCTCATCACCTGTTAGTATTAAATCATCAACATAAAGTACAATGATTAAAAGCTTACCCTCCACCACAATCTGGTACAGGTTTGCATTCGCCTCACTCTTGGTGAAGCCAAGTCCAGTGAAATAGTTGTCGATCTGAGTGTACCAAGCACGGGGTGCTTGTTTCAGCCCAAACAACACTATTTTCAGCACGCACACATGCGACTGTTGCTGAAGATCTCAAATCCTTCGAGGCACTCAATGCACACCTCTTCTTCAATGATCCGTAGAATGCGGTCTTCATCCATCGATGAATTTGCCAACCCATACCTTTGAGAGGCAAGGATGGTCCGTATGGAAGAATATCTTGCGACAGGTGCAAAGGTTTCTTCATAGTCAATCCCCTCAATTTGTGAGAAGCCCTAGGAAAAAAATATTACCTTATACTTCTTGACGCTCCCATCAGCAACTTGCTTTACCTTGTAGATCCATCTTGATCCTACAACTAATTTACCCACTGACCTTGGAACAATCTCCCAAGCACTGTTTTTGACAATGGAGTCATACTCCTCCACAATGGCATCTACCCATGTGAGCTCCTGAAATTATTCTTTGAAAGAAGATGGCTCTATCATGATATAGTTGCTCACAAGAGCCATGTATCTAGTAAATTGGTTAGGTGACTGTCTTTGTCTGCGTTGTGATGTAGGAACTCCTCCATTCTGTGTCGCATCAAGCTTCAGTCTCTCAGCTTTTGTGGTATGATTTCTGCCTTGCCTGATGCTTGGTTTTGAATGAGTGGAATCCTCCACTCCATGAGTCTCCTCCTATGGCTGATCCAAATCTAGAGGCTCATCTTTGGGAACAAGAATTTCCTCCTCTGCATGCAAGTGTAGCTCCCTCTCAAGTGACAACTTCATGGCTTTCACCTCATTGAATTTTATATCGCATCGCACGATAGTCATCCGGCTGTCTGGAAAATGCACATGATAATTATGGAGGCGTTTCGTGTACCCCACAAATATCCCAACTTCTGCGATCGACTCCAGCTTCTTCACAGCATCCTTTGTCACATGAATGTAAGCAGGGTGAGCGAAAAATCTTCAAATGAGAAATATCGGGCTTCTTACCCGGTAAAAATATTCTTCAAGTGTACTCATGCCAAGTACTCTATGAGGACAACAGTTTTTCACATAAACCGCAGTGTTGCATGTTTCCGCCCACAAGTGCATTGGTAGGCCCTGGTCATGCAGCATAGCTCGTGCAGCACCCACGATCGTTCTTTTCTTCCTCTCTGCAACCCCCTTCTGCTGTGGGTTATGAGGCGCTATGAGTTCTCCTCGAATTCCTTCTTTGCTACAGAAGTCTTTGAATTCGTTAGAGATATATTCACCACCATTATCACTCCGCAGAGCCTTCACTTGCTTCTCCAGCTCCTTCTCCACCAATGCTTTAAACTCACAAAACTTTGAGAATGTTCTACTCTTATTTTGCATGAAGAAGATCTAGAATCTACGAGAATAGTCATCAACAAATATAACATAATACCTGTGTTTTGTCGTTGAAGCAACCAAGAAAGGTCCACACATGTCTGTGTGAATTCTCTCCAGGATCACCGAAGCACGGTTCTCCTTCTCATGAAAGGTGGTCTTCACAAACTTACCCATAGTACATCCCTTGCACTGATCTGAATGCGCAAGAGTACCCTTGGGAAGTCCAGTAGAAATTTGCTGCAAAATCTTCGAAGCGCCATGGTGAAGATGGCCCAATCTCCTGTGCCATAATTCGCCCTCATCCCGGCTCACCACTTCTTCTGCTTTGCCCAGCATTGCAGCACAGCCATCTACCTCCAACTTGTAGAGATTCTTAATTCAAACCCCTATCTTCTTAGTTTGACCCATTTTTTTATGTCGAAGGAAGGATTTTCCCTCACTGAAAACAACATCATAACCCTTGTCTTCCAGCATTGCGACTGAGACCAAGTTCTTCTTCAAACCTGGAACATGCATAACAATCTTCAACACGAATGGATTACCGAACTCCCTCTCAAAGGTAATGGTCCCAATTCCAGTCTCATTGTATTGACCATTGTCACCCATATCTATATGCATCTGGAGGTCCTTCTCCTCCAAGTCACTAAACAACTCCTTGTCTCATGTCATATGGAAAGGCGCACCACTATCAAGATACCACACCGATCCCATACAGCTTGAAACCAAGCATGAGATCAAAGAGAAATCAAGTTCAAATTTCGAGGCTAGTGCCTCTCCAGCTGCAGCTCCAACAACGTTCTTGTTCTTCTTCTTCTATGGACAGTTAGCGGTGAAATGTCCATGTTCGTGACAGTGAAAACACTTCACTTTGGACAAATCCTGCTTCTTGCCTCTAGCATTGGATTTTGAAGGATGTTTCTTACCCTTCCCTTTCCTTGCTTTGTCAGCCAAAGAAAAATTATCTTCATATTAATTATTCGATGAAGATCAATCCCTGGTACCCCGCCTTATCTCCTCCTACACAAGATCCGACCAAAGTCGCTCCCATCCTGGCAGTTTCTCCCATCCATTGACAGAGTCTTCGTAGCTATGCCAACTTTTCAGAAGCCCAAGGAGAGCCAATCTCACCAAGTCTTCATCATCAACAATAACCCCCACACTTCTCATTTCATCCTTGCAGTGGACAAACTTCGTGAGGTATTTTGGAATACTGTCGCCTTTCTCCATTTTTATTTTTCTGAGCTTGTCTTTAAGCACCAACTTCCTCTGGTCACTTTTGCTTTGGAAAAAGTCTATCAAAGCCTTCCACATTAAGAATGGAGTGGCTTTCTCGTGTAGGCTGGACACAATATGGTTCTTCACGCCTTCCAACAGAATTCTTCTTGTCTTTTCTATCTTCTTTTGCCATGCGTCAAGTAATGCAGCATTACTAGATCCCGACTTAGGAACATCACTATCGATGAACTCCTTCAGTCCATTATCCTCCAGCACTACCTCCATCCTGTCCTTCCAGGATATGTAATTCGAGCTCCCATCAAGGGCATACTCCAATCGCAACCCATTGAAAGCCATTTCAATGTATACTCAACTTCTGCACCAAGAATCTTCTGTAGCAAATTCGAATTGTCCACCAGCACAAACTCACTTTACAATTGCAATCTTCAATTAACAATGCTCTGATACCATGTAGAAATTATATGCACTAAGCATGCATATGTCCTAGATCCACCTGATCTCACACTATTTAACTTTATGCAAGATACTGAATTTATTCCACTTGTTAATCTTTTGCAGAAAATTTAATTGCACACACATGTAAATCATAAATAAAAATAATCGCACATAACACAGTTGCTTTTAACCGAGAAATCCTGAAGTTGAAAACTCCAACTATATATTATGTATCATAGAATCATATGACAATCCTCATACAAATCTTATCAAGCTCTCAGTACAGTACAATCGTCATACACTAATCAGGAACAATTTTGCAAATCCATGCACCGATCTCTGCCTCCTGCTAGCCTGCCTCCACTGTGCAGTCCCTGCTGAAGAATAGCTTTGAATGAATTCGAATTCCTCTTGCCTTAACTGCGCAATCTTCATTGGAAACTCCAATGTGTGTGTGATGCAATCAATGCATCACTATAGTCACAACAAATAGTCTATCTTGCCCTTTCACCTATCTCTCCACTGGGTCTCCACTGAAACTGCCATGCACTGTAGTTAACTGCTGTATTGTTTAGTTGATTAATGAGTTATTATTTGTGAATTAATTAACTAATTAATTCACTCCACTCTCACTAGTGTATCATTCAGTTAGACTAGATACAACTAGCTCAACTGAGTCTAACTGAGTTAAAATGAATACAACTCCATAACTACTTCTTCCAACTGTGTCATAACTCTGCCACTTGAGTTCTAACTGAGTCCTCCATGCATTAGCTCCAGTAAACCCTCAGGAATAGCGTAATTCCTTCTGTCATCTGCTGTGCCACATCTATGCACTGAACTGAAGTGCTCCAAGAGAATAAGTTGTTGTTTAGAGTCTGATTATTATTAAGAGCTAATAATAATAGACATGCATCTATTTTTAGATTTACGATATATAAATAGACTTCTCCCAATATTCTAAAAATATAATTTCATCTATTTTTCCAGCAGTCAACCTAGCAGACCCCACTTAGTGAGGCGACTCTTTTCACTAAGCTCATCATCTGTTGAATCTCAATAAATAGTAAGACTCTTTTAGAGGTAGAAATTTTAATGGTAAGAGGAATATTTCTGCATTTAATCATGCTTTACAGTTCATTCAAAATTTTTCAAATTCTACTTTTCATGATATTGATGATGGTATTTTATGCATGATTTTTACTCTTACATTATTGGAAAAAGCCAGAAACTGGTGTCAATCACTTCCAATTGCCTCAATTAACAGTTGGGAACAATTTATTACAATATTTCTTTGTAAATTTGATGGTTATATCTACGAACATGTATGTGACGATTTTGGAGATTTACAAAGATTCGAAAATGAATCTTTGATTGATTTTACCATCAGGTTTCGTTTAAATTGTTTAAAATTTAAAATTGAAGATAAACCTTAGAAAAATGAATTATTAGATTGGTTTGAACATATTTTTTCTCTTCCTCCCATTCAAAATCCATGTGAAATTATTTCAAGCTTTTCTTAGTCTCCTTCCAATTTCATTAACATTATTGAAAATTCCAATATGGAGCTGCAACCAAATGATGATGAAGTGGCCTCTATTATTTATGATCAATTCCTTCATTCAGTGCACACTTCCTACAATATTGATAATGATCATGGGGCACCTTCACATGTTAATGAATCTCAATCACAAAGCTTGGAAAATTTCACTAATCAAAAGCAAGAAGATATTAGCAGTAATCTTGAAGAAGATACCACTTTGGAATCTGAAAATTGATGTGAGTTAGAATCAGAAAATCAGAGTAGAATCCGGCAAGTACAAGCAGCGATTAAAATTTCCAATAATACACAATCTATTGAAAAAACGTCTAAAATTATTTTATGATGATCAAATGAAAAATTCAGGACAACAAATCAACATTCTTCAAGAAAGCACGATTAGCAAAGTAAATGATCTTAAATCTGAAATTTGCAATTAATAAAATGCATAAGAGTTCTCAAATAGCGACATTTTTAAATGCATTGCTTCGGATTCATATTTTTCCCTTTATCCTGATAATTTTTCTAATATCAATTTATCCTCTCTTCACTATAAAGATATTTCAGAAAACAAAGAGGATGACCTAAATGAATTACCGATTAGTTTTGATCAAGATAGAGAATTAATTATTGATCATTCTTCTGGAAAAAATGAACATGAGCTTAATATTCGTTACTTTTTTTATACATTGAATGAGAACGAAGGAAATTCTAATGAATGTCGTGAGTTCATTTATGATAGTTACTTTGACATTGAGGAGATTGGTTCGTCTTCTTCAAATAGTTCTCATTTTCAAACAATTAATCATACTCATGATTTAAGCATTCAAGAAACCATTCCAATCTATGATTTATATGATGATCAAGCTCGCATTCTTATTCATAGTTATAACCCTTTCTTGAATTCACAAGTTGGTATCTGCAATCATTCTAATTGCATTATTTTTCTCAGTTCTTGTGAAGAGAAAATTGCTTTAAGGGAGTCTCAATTGTGTTGTAACAATAATTGTAACACTAGTGTAAACTATGATTCAATTATGTTATTATTCCGTCATTTATTTTTAACTTCAAATTTATTTTATGTTTTTAGTCTTAGATTTTTAGATACTTTGTGTTGACATATTGGGCAGCTCAATATTGAATACTCAATTGATGCATTGCCTCAATGGAAAAATGAAGATTCAAATTATAATCATAAACATCAAGATTTATTCAACTTCCAATTCCAATTGATGCTCATTTCTTATCAATTACTTCTTTCATTTTGAAAGAAGTGACAACAAGAGAGTATGTTTTCACAATATGACCAGCAATATAATTCAATTAAATATCTTCCATTGGATCTATCAGACTTCCATCCGGTTTTCTTTGATCCATTAGAAAGACATTTGTAAATTTTTCCTTCATGGAAGATCGTTAATAATTTAACACTTGAACATAACACTAAAAAAATTATACGAGCCATTGTTTCTGAAAGATCATTTCCACAATTTGGCATGTCATCCCCTCTTTTGAACCTCTCTTAATAAATAATGGGAATCCATCAAGATTTCTATGATCTAATTGAAGATCAACTGGGAGAAACATTTCAAGAGAAGGTAATTATAAATAAGTTTCTTTCTGTAAATATTTTAGCAATAAATGTACATTCTACTTTCAGATTTCGTTTCCTTAGTTTAATTATATTTGTATTTTTGTTACTGATGTTTGACATGTACATACATGCAGGAATTAAAATGCTTACATAGTTACATTGGAAGTATGACTATACCTAACCATGTTTCCTTCATTAAGTTAGAAATAGGAATAGAATAATTTTCTTTTATGTTTTCATTTATTTTATTATTTAGATTTTTAATAAGCAAGTAATAAATCTAAAGTTTTCTTGGCATCCCTTTCATTTGCTGGAAAAGTGGTTTTAAAAATATCAGAAACTTATCATCTCCTCTATTGCCTTGTTTTTTCAAAACTTTGTCACAATGACAAGATTTCTTTAAAAATAATACATGAAGAAATTCCAAGAATTTGCTACAACTTGACAATTTTTTATTCATAAGTAATTCTGAAGAGCTCATTTCTACCACTCTTGTCTTCCGATGTAAATTTGAAGTGGATGTAATATGAAAACTCATTACTTAGCATTTTTAGATCAAATAAGTAGGTGATGTTGAACATATGCAAATTTTGAAAAAAATTGGGAGAACTAGAAGCTTCATGAGGTAAAATTTGCAATCAATTTTCTTCTAGGTATGTGTTTATATGTTCACCACCATCTATCGTTTATTTGACTTTTCAAAGGTTGTTTCTTATTTCTATTTTGTTTTGTTTGCAGGTCTTCACTGACTTGATTATAAAGGCTCAAGATAAGCAAGCAACCAGATATTTTCAAATACGTAACATGTTCAAGGAAGTATTTATTATTTTATCTAAAATTTGAAGGTTATCAAATTTTAATTATATTCATTCAAATCCTGATAAATCTTAATAAATTATCGGATGAATCATATCAGATCATTTTATTTCACAAATCTCTTCATAAGAAAGTTCTGGTAAAATTACTTTCCAATCAGATATTCCGACAGTGAATTAAATTATTAAAGGGTTATTTATTTTAAAGAAAAATTAAATCAATCGTTTTCTTTTTGAATTGAATACTTTAAGAAAATCATCGGCCCCACATATGGCACATCATATATTTAAATTCGCATTTTGGAGGTTCTGAAATGTGCATACTCCAAATATCTCTGATTTCCTGTTTTGCCCATTCCCTCCAATCTCCGATAAATCTTTCAGTTAGATATCGCATCATCCATATCACAAAATTTCATCGGAAGAACCTCTTACTATTTCCCAAAAACAAACCTCTCATGCAAGACCTATGATATTCCTTCTCACACGTTCCCCGA
Source organism: Pinus albicaulis (assembly GCA_034641835.2). Taxonomy (NCBI): domain Eukaryota; kingdom Viridiplantae; phylum Streptophyta; class Pinopsida; order Pinales; family Pinaceae; genus Pinus; species Pinus albicaulis. The sequence goes on along the minus strand of CM076584.1, from coordinate 1,611,925,101 downwards.
TAAAATTAATTTGCTAAAAATTGTGTTGTCCACATAAGCTTGGACCCGATACGACATTTAATTTCAGTTCTGACAGATATCACGTCCATTGATAAATCATAATTTTGATAGCGGCATATGTTTAAAGGTTTCAATGTCTCGGATCCGATACGAAATTAAATCCATATAATAAAACTATCAGGTTCTTTCTTCATTGCACATCGACGTATTAATCTCATTACATCTTGTGCTCAAATCTGCTGATCATCAATCTTTATAAAGTCCAAAATTAGTCCCACCAATGAGCCACATCATTTATCGCACTTTTTTTATTGCAATAATAATATCAACATCTCTTATCTCTGGCATAATTATTCTTTGATCTCCGATATGACTATGCTCATATCGCAACTTTGCCATCGCAACAATTATATCGCATCACAAAAATCAAATAAAGCTTTGTCTTAATATCTTTCGATATGATAAATGTCAATGTTCAACTCTCCACCATTGTATTTTAATTATTATAGAAAACTTGATGGCATATCGGCAAAGGAGGAAGTCGCAACTTTTAAACTATACATGGAAAATAATCTTGTGATGCGAAATATCCAGTAAGGCACTGACCTATTCGAAAGACCATGTGAACACATGTTTTCATATTTTACCTCTCATTGGTCTAGCTGGAATGAAATGCTTATGCTCGTTATTGCTCCAAATTGCTATAAACCAAGGAAATTTTGCATAAAAACGCTTGCAGTGAATGATCTTATCTGTAATTTTATCTATGCTTGTTCCAAATATTACAATTTTCAAAGATGAGTTGAACCATTGCATCACACTCGTCAAACGGTTTTCCCTTTAGTTATATTCATTTCTTCTAAAGAGATTCAGAGCCTCTAATTGATGAATTTTGAATCCTGATCCTATGCTTTTCATTTTTCGATATTTTCCTCAGAGTTTCAAATTTGTTCGCTTATCAGACTCTTGGGTTTGTGATCCAAGGTAAATTCCTGTTATCCTTAACCAAGACCTTTTAAGACGAACATAACAAGCATGAGAAACATAAGACGTTGATAATGGAGTTTGTCCAGGAGAGACTACATCTCCGGGCCCCGATGTCAAAATGGTATAGGCCGCTGCATTAACTGTTGTAAGGAGTGAAGATGTACATGGATGGTTTTTTCTCTATCGTACAAGAAAAATTCCCTCATGCAGGAGTGGCTAGACCTCTCTACGATATGTTCCACTATGGAACTCTCATTCACAAAAAGGACTCCTATCAGTATGACAATAGCTCACACATAAAGACTATGAGTATCCTGCCAACATGGAAAACAAAGGGATCTCAAACAAATACATGTGACCATGAGTATCGCGCCAACATGGCATAAAAGGGATCTCAAACATAATACAAATCTAGGAAAGAAAGTACATCTCACATCAAAACAAAAACAAGATCCCACATCAAACATCAACAAGGATACAAAAATACAAAGAAGTACATGAAATCAACTCATCATATACCTCATGTTGAAGATGATTGAAGAATGAGCTACTCTACTGGTGGATCTGAAATCACCATCACAATCGTGGCGTCGAAAGGTTTGAAATCGACTGCTCACTCACTGAATGCTGACACCTGTAACTTGACTTCAAAAAAGTGGCCGAAAAATATAAAGCTCAGATAGAAAACCTAAATATGCCATCAGATTCGTGATGTCGAATAGTGAAAATTCAACTGTCAAATTTCTGAATTCTGACAAAGTGAAAATCTGGGCAAAAAGGAATCTTTTAGATTCCCCCTAGATTCCTCAAAGATGATGCTCCATGGGTGGAATAGAAATCTACAACTCATAAGGAAAATCTGACCTCGATATTGTGTTCCCTGCGAAAAAACTGTGAAAAATGACTATAAACTTGACTAAATTCCAACATGGAGAAAAATTACCTCCCCGGGAAAATTTCAAGGATCATGGTTTCACTCCCTGTTTCTAAGCCTGCTTATGGTTCTGCCTGCATAATTACTACCTCAATCTATGTGTGCGCTCCTGCTCTACCTTGTCTTGGGCACACTTATAAAAATTATGGGTTTAAGTATGTAATCCCAGGCAGATTTACCAATAAGGCCATTGGGTTCAGTGGTAAAAGAAGAAATTAGTTAAAGGGAGGTCAGGGGATCAAATCCTGCCTCCCAAAAATCCGCACACTTTACATTGATTTTGGGCGTATTTTTTTATTTGGGAGGGGTCGAGCCCGCCTTGCGCAGCCCACCCAACACCCTGTCGGCAGAAATGGTGGCAATGTTATAACGGTGGTGTAGAAATTATATAACTAATGCGTTATATATTAAAGATTCTCTTGATCACACACTATTTCAACTTCATGCACAATACATAATCTCTTCTACTATTGATCATCATATGCGAAAATTAAATCAATTGCATGCACACATTGAAACCAAAAAAATTCACACATATGAACACAATGTTTTAACAGGAAAGCCTGAAGCTAAAAACCCCAACTATTTGTATATAATATATGTCATAGAGATCATGTAACAATCCTCATACAAAACTTCTCACAAGCTCTTAGTACAATACAATCGCTACACACTAATCAGGTCCTGATATAGCAAATCCATGCACTGATCTATGCCACCTGCCAGCCCGCCTCTACTGCGCAATCCCTGCTGAATATTGGCTCTGAATGAACTCGAATTGGTCCAGCCTTGCTCACACAATCCTCATTGGCATCTCCAATCAATGGGTGTTTCAAATCATGCAACACTATAGTCACAATTGATAGTCAACCTGCTCTTTCACCTACCTCTCCACTAGTCTCCACTGAAACTGTCCATGCACTGTATTTAACTGATGTATTCTTCAGTTGATTAATGAGTTAATATTTAGTGAATTAATTAATAATTAATTCACATCACTCTCACTAGTGTATCAATCAGTTATACTAGATACAACTAGCTCAACTGTGTCTAACTGAGTTAAACTGAACACAACTCCACCAACTACCTCAATAACTCCTCCAAACTTTGTCACATGAGTTCTAACTAAAGTCTCCATGCAATAGCTCCACTTAACCCTCAGGAATAGCATAATTCCTTCTGTCAGCTCCTGTGCCACATCTGTGCACTTAACTGAAGTGCTCCAAGAGAATAAGATGATGTTTATAGTCCAAATATTATTAAGAGCTAATAATATTCGACATATCTATTTTTAGACTGGCAATCTAAAAATAGATTCCACCCAATATGTCTAAAAATAGAAGTCCATCTATTTTTCCAACTTGACCAACCATCCACAAATAGCATCCTGCAACTCATATAATATGATCGACATGTCTAAAAATAGACTTGCCAAAAATAGCTGGGCCCACTTGGCGGCTCTCTTTTCACTCAAGCTCATCATCTGTTGATCTCAGCACTCCCTCTCATGAATGGGGATTATCTACCACCCAGATCCTGCCTCCTATGGTATTGGTGCTCTATCAGACGCCTTCGTCAAGATATCGGGATCTACGATCCTCAGTAGGATTGTAAGAAAATGGCACCACGATCTTCACGCACACAATCTCGATATGATGATGCGTACGTGAATCCATGCGGCCTCAACTCATCCTCTGTGTTTTACCAAAATCCATATCCTGATGTGCCTCTGATATAGCGCAATACATGCTTTCCCGCCTTCCAAAAGAGCTTGGTAGGCTTAACCATAGCTTGCGAAAGCTGGTTAACTGCATAGCATATATCGGGTCGTGTATTGACAAGATACATAAGCGACCCCACCAACTGTCGATAGACAGTGGCATCCACTACCTCCGCTGAAGTAGCATCCTCCTTCCTCCAACCTCCAGGAAGAGGAGTATCAACAGGCTTGCAGCCATGCATGTTGAACTTCTCCGGTATCTCCTGGGCATACTTGCCTTGAGACCTGGCTTGATCCATCTTTGCTTGTACCCTTAATTTCCAATACCAGGAAATAATGAAGGAGGCCCAAGTCCTTCATCTCAAATTCTTTTGCAAGATCAGCCTTGCATAAGAGTATCAACTGTTCATCACCCATCAAAATAAAATCATCTACATAAAGTACAATGATTAGCAACTTACCCTCCACCACAATCTGGTATAGGTTCGAATCTGCCTCACTCTTGGTGAATCCAAGACCACTGAAATAACTATCTATCCATGTGTACCAAGCACGAGGTTCTTGTTTCAACCCATACAATGCTCTTTTGAGCCTGCACACATGCGACTCACCGCTGAAGATCTCAAAAAATTCGGGCTACTCTATGTACACCTCCTCCTCAATGACTCCGTTGAGGAATGCAGATTTCACATCCATTTGACAAATGTGCCATCCCATCTATGCTAAGAGAGATAGGATGCTTTGTATGGAAGAATACCTTGCGACGGGTGCAAAGGTTTCCTCATGATCGATCCACTCAATGCGCGAAGAAGCCGGGCCGTCTGCCTTGTACTTCTCCAACGCTCCCAGTTATTGCTTGCTCACTTTGTAGATCCATCTCAAACCTACCACTGATTTCCCTTCCGACCTTGGGACAATCTCCAATGCACAGTTTCTGACAATCGAATCATACTCTTCCACCATGGCATCTACCCATGCGGGATCCTCCACAGCTTCCTCGAAAGAATATGGTTCTGTCACGATACACTTGCTTCTCGAGCCATGCTTATCTATTATATCGGTTAAGAGTGGCTTGTCTCACATGCATATAGCGTGATGTAAGTGCTCCTACAATCTTCTATGCATCAAGATCCAGTTGCTCAGCTTCTGTAGTGCGCTTCCGCCCTCTGATGGTTGGCATGGCATGAGTGGTTTCTTCCACTCCATGAACCTCCTCTTGTGGCTGATCCACATCCTGAGGCTCATCCTTAGGAACTAATAGCTCCTCATCTGCATGCAAGTGTAGCTCCCTCTCAAGAGAACACTTCATGGCTTTCTCCTCTTGAAATTTAATATCCCGTCGCACAATAGTCTTCCGACTGTCTGGAAAATCCACACGATAGTTGTGGGGTGTTTTTGTGTACCCCAAAAATATCCTAACCTTCACAGGTGCCTACCTTTCTTCCTGGCATCCTTAGTCACATGAATGTAAACAAGTGAACCAAAAATCCTCAAATGGGAAATATCAGGCTTCTTACCATAAAACGCCTCCTCGGGTGTACTCATGCCAAGTATCTTGTGAGGACAACGGTTCTGCACATATACTGCAGTATTGCATGCCTCATCCCACAAGTGTATGGGAAGGCCCTGATCATGCAACATCACCCATGCAGCACCCACGATCATTCTATTCTTCCGCTCAGCAACCCCATTCTGCTGTGGGTTATGAGGTGCTATGAGCTCTCTTCGAATTCCTTCTGCGCTACAAAAGTTTTCAAATTCTCTAGAGATGAATTCACCACCATTATTGCTCCTAAGAGCCTTCACCTGCTTCCCTGACTCTTTCTCCACCAGTGACTTGAACTCACAAAACTTTGAGAATGTCTCGCTCTTCTTCTACATGAAGAAGATCCAACATTTACGAGAAAAGTCATCAACAAATATCACATAATACCTGTGCTTTGCTGTCGAAGCTACTGAGAAAGGTCCACACACGTCTGTGTGAATTCTCTCAAGGATCGTCATGGCGCAACTATCCTTCTCATGAAAGGTGGCTTTCACAAATTTTCCCAAGGTACATCCCTCTCACTGCGATTCGACTACGCAAGCGTACCGGGAAGCCCAAAAGAGAACCGTTGCAAATTTTCAAAGCACCATGGTGAAGATGGCCCAATCTCTCGTGCCATAGCTCGCCCCTCATCCCGGCTCACCCTACCTTTCCGCCTTGCTCGCCATTTTTGTGTAGCCATCTACCTACAATCGATAGGTTCTTAACTCGAACCCTATCCTCCCGGTTTCACGCGCTCTTATCGCATAGGAAATCCTTTCCTCGATAGTTAACATCATATCCCTTGTCTTCCAACATCGCCACAAAGATAAGATTCTTCTTCAATCTTGGAACATGCATGACATCCTTCAAGATGAAAGGTTTTCCAGACTCCCTCTCAAAGGAAATGGTCCCGATACCAGTCGCACTGTATCTACCATCATTTCCCATCTCGATGTGCAATCCAAGATCCTTCTCATCTAGATCAGTAAACAAACCTTTGTCTCTGGTCATATGGAAAGACGCACCACTATCAAGAAACCACACTGATCCCATCACACTTGAAACCAAGCATGCGATCAATGAAAAATCCAGCTCAAAATGCGAGGCTAAGGCCTCTCCAGCTGTAGATCCAGCAACCTGATTATTTTTCTTCTTCTGTGGACAATTAGTGGCATAATGTCTGTGTTGGTGACAGTGAAAGCACTTCACCTTGGACATGTCCTGCTTCTTGCCTTTTGCACCGGATTGAGAAGGATTTTTCTTTCCCTTCCCCTTCCTTGCTTTGGCAACCAAAGCACAATTTTCTTCATCTTCATTCTTCGATGAAGATCCATCCCTGGTACTCTGCCTTATCTCCTCCTGCACAAGATCTGACCAAAGTCGCTCCCATCCTGGCAGTTTCTCCCGACCATTGACAGAGTCCTGATAGGAATGCCAACTCTTCGGAAGCCCAAGGAGAGCCAAGCTCACCAAGTCCTCTTCATCTACAGTAACCCCCACACTTCCCAGCTCATCCCTACACTGGACAAACTTCGTGAAGTACTTGGGTATACTTTCGCCTTCTCCATTTTTATTTTTCTGAGCTTGTCTTTAAGTGCCAACTTCCTCTGGTCGCTTTTGCTTTGGAACAAGTTTGTCAAAGCTTTCCACATCAAGAATGGAGAAGCTTTACCATGAAGGCTGGACACTATGTGATCCTTCACACCTTCCAATAGAATTCTTCGACATTTTTCTGTCTTCTTTTGCCATGCGTCAAGTGCGGCATGATCGCTAGGAAGTGTTTTGGAATTTTTGCATCTATGAACTCCTTCAACCCATTGTCATCTAGCACTGCCTCCACCCTGTCCTTCCATGCAATATAATTCGAGTTGCCCTCAAGAGCATACTCCAATCGCAATCCGTTGAAAGACATCTCAACTTTGACACCATGAAAACACTACTGCAAATTCGAATTCCACCAGCACAAAACTCAACCGCTTCAATGATTTGCAATTGCCCCAATGATCAATATAGCTCTAATACCATATAGAAATTATATAACTAATGCGTTATATATCCAGAATTCTTCTGATCACACACTATTTCAACTTCATGCACAATACAGAATCTCTTCTACTATTGATCATCATATGCGGAAATTAAATCAATTGCATGCACACATTGAAACCAAAAAAAATCACACATATGAACACAATGTTTTAATGGGAAATCCTGAAGCTAAAAACCCCAACTATCTTTATATAATATATTTCATAGATATCATGTAACAATCCTCATACAAAGCTTCTCACAAGCTCTTAGTACAATACAATCGCTACACACTAATCAGGGACTGATCTAGCAAATCCATGCACCGATCTCTACCACCTGCTAGCCTGCCTCTACTGCGCAATCCCTGTTGAATATTAGCTCTGAATGAACTCGAATTGGTCCAGCCTTACTCACGCAATCCTCATTGGCATATCCAATCACTGGGTGTTGCAAATCATGCAACACTATAGTCACAACTGATAGTCAACCTGCTCTTTCACCTACCTCTCCATTGGTCTCCACTGAAACTGTCCATGCATTGTAGTTAACCGATGTATTCTTCAGTTGATTAATGAGTTAATATTTAGTAAATTAATTAATAATTAATTCACACCACTCTCACTAGTGTATCAATCAGTTAGACTAGATACAACTAGCTCAATTGTGTCTAACTGAGTTAAATTGAACACAACTTCACCAACTACCTCAATAACTCCACCAAACTCTGTCACATGAGTTCTAACTGAAGTCTCCATGCAATAGCTCCACTTAACCCTTAGGAATAGCATAATTCCTTCTGTCATCTCCTATGCCACATCTGTGCACTTAACTTAAGTGCTCCAAGAGAATAATATTATGTTTATAGTCCAAATATTATTAAGAGCTAATAATATTCGACATATCTATGTTTAGACTGGCAATCTAAAAATAGATTCCGCCCAATATGTCTAAAAATAGAAGTCGATCTATTTTTCCAACTTGACCAACCATCCACAAATAAATCCTGCAACTCATAGAATATGATCGACATTTCTAAAAATAGACTTGCGCCAAAAATAGCCTACGGACCCACTTATTGAAGGCAACTCTTTTCACTAAGCTCATCATCTTGTTGCAATCTCAATAGGTGGGTGGGGCGTTGTATATATCGATCACGCCATATATATGGTTGAGATGGGACCGCCGCATGGAGGTGGGCCATTCACGTGGCTGGCGTGGGTTCGATACGCACTGGTCCATTATATGCAGAATGGATACAGGGTGGCGAGGTTGACCACCCGCCTCCCAACCATATCTATATTAATACAATGTTGTGATGGGGGTGGCGAGGGTCACATCCCCCACCCCTTTTTTTAATATTTTTTTATTTAATACAAACAATTAGCCATTTTTGAAAATTTTGAAAGTAGGTTAAAGGAGACAAATTAAGTGTTCCACAAATTCGCCTAGAATCTGTCCAAAATCCGGTAGTCGGATTTCAGCGAAATTGCGCCTTCTTTAAGCCTGCCCAGTCACCAAGTCAACCCAAAACTTTGGTTGCTCCTAATTTCTCCATACGGACTCAAAATTGAGTGTCGCCTGCGTTGTTGGAATAAAAAAGACGAGATATTCAACTTGAACCTAGTTTGAGAGCAATCCAAACACTTTGATTTTTTAGCCCTCTTTGTCATGTGTGTGTCTTTGGAGCCACCTGGATCAATTTGTATTATATCAGAAGAATTTAAAAGAAATTCTAAGATTTACTTCTTCGAGCTTCACATTTCCTTGTCTTTCCATTGTCTTGTATAACACATTTAGAAAAGGAAATGACTCCTATTTTTCTATCTTCATTGGAATTTTCTGGTTTCAAAACTTTCTAAAATTGATTTTGGCTTCAGAAAAGGATTTTGAGATATTTGACACTTGATTTATTCTCATATTTATTAAATCTTAGATTCCTCTCGTATAAGCTTATTTTACAGGTAAATGTAAGTGCCCTTGCGATTACTTTACAAAACTTAAAATTATTTCGTTATTGGAATGAAAGTCATTGCGGTTATTTTATAGACTTACGAATTTTTTTTCTATGATATGAGAATGTTTGATGTTTTAAAAATCAATGTTTTTACATTATACATTTATCAAAAATTTCTTATCGAACATGATCAATATCGTAAGTTTTGTTTTTAAAAGTTACATAAAAGCTTTTGTTTTAAGATCTTGTTGCCTTTAATATTCTAAATGCCAAAACTTCTTATAACGGAGGTGAAAATCTTATTAAACTTCTGAAAACTTCTGTTGTCGGAAACATTATAAAGCAAGATTTTTATTTATCAAAGTTTTTTCCGTTTGATGCTTTTGGAAAACTAGAGCTCTTACCTTTTGCTTTGATTCTCTCAAAAACTTAGAACTTCAGAAAATCAGGTTAATAATCTTTGCAGGTCCCTGATCAATTCATTTTGATATTTCACTATGTATACATGAAGTCTCGTTTGATTATCTTTTGAATATATATGCTACTTGCATGTTATCATGGTGGTCCAAAACTTGGATGTATTTCAATTTCCAAATCTAAGTATTCATTCATGAGGATGATTTTCTAACTAAAGAGATATACATTCTTCACAGTGTATGTACATGAACTTCTTTTACTCTTCTCGGCAATCTCTTTCACTAATAAGGAATTTGGAACAAGTAAAGGTAATGTACCGATGATTAATTCATATTTTTAATTTTATTTTATTTTGAATTTCTCTCCATACTTATCATATAAAGATTCAAGTCCTCTTCATATACATAATTACCACATTATTTGGGATGTTGAATCAACTTCAATATTCTGGGGTTGATATAAATTCAGAATGGAAGAAGCAAAGAGAACATTCATCATTGCAATTCATAAATAAGCATATCTTCATCCTCATTTATGATGGATTCGATTTATTTCTGATTCATTGAACATGAAACATTGCTTTCTTTTAGTTTATTGCTTGTTTTACATTAGATTTAATAAATAATTATTTTGGGTCAGTAAAACTTCTTCATGCTTTTAATTCTAATCTAAGGAAGAGGTTAACTTTTGTTAGAGAAAATGATACCTTTCAAGTAAGATGAAATGAAATTCTCCAATGGTAAGTTTTATATGCCCACTTTCAATTATTTTCATTTTTTACTTTTTGTTGATCTCGAGCTATATTTTTATAGGTCTTCATAAAACTTTTCAAACCACTACCAGATCAGTTTTCGAAGTTCATTTTATTTTGCTCTTTGAGATTCTTGAAAGAAACAGTAATGATCCTCATCGAAATAGCTAAATTAAGGAGTTTCTGGACCTCTAGTCTGTATCTTTAAGCATTATTTTTATTAGAAAATAGTTAAGATGTTATGCACGTTTTGTCTTGAAGAAGGAAAAATTACAACAAACATAGACCTTTTCATTTGGGTTGAATTTTACCTCATAATTGTTTCCTTCTCCATTTTGAGAGTCTCATTTCTTATAACTTTGCAAGATAAAAAAAAAAAAATCTCAACATAGGAATGAACGTACATATGCTTATTTCTTTTATCTCTATCATAAAATATTTATATAAGTATTTCGTTGAGTTTTATCTTTTAAAATTTTGTTTTTCTTTTCTTCTTCTTCTTCTTCTTCTTTCTTTTCTTTTTGTTTTCTTCATTTTTATTTTTTTTATTCGCCGATTTCTTTTCTTACTTAAGTTTAGGAATTTTTTTCCTTTTTCTTTTAGTTTTGATTTGATTTTGGTGACTTTGCCATGATTTATGTAAAATGATTTTTTATTACCTTACAGTTGTTGACATGTATGGGAAATATTTTACTCTATCTATTTAAGTGAATTTCATTGATCATTAAAGGTATACCTTTATGGTACCATAAAACCATCTCGCTTTAAATATTTTTAATGGTGGAACACACATCCTTTCTAAGTGATTGAGTTTACTTTTTCAAGGAAAGAAATGATTTGAGTTTAATACAATGAATCCCTCCTACCCCTCCACATAAAAAGCCTCAGATTGATAGTTATAGGGAAAGAATTTGGAGTAAACATTATACAAGTATTATGTCCATTAAACATAAATCTCTATCGCCATCCCACCTCTTTCACTCAAATACATCATAAACTGAAATCTTGCAAATGCGCTTATCAAAAGGGTGATTAAAAGAGGAAGCATGAGAAATACAAGTAAACCCATCGGGGTTATAGACGCTCGCTGGCAACGGGACTAGGCTTGTATGGTATAAAAGACAACTTCGTCGGGGTACTATTCAGGCTCGCTGGCAACGAATCGATGTCAGAGATAATTATAGAAAACCCCTATCTCAACCTTCTTCTATTTTTCACATGAGGTAGTTAAAATAAAATAAAATAAATAAATAAAAATAATTTCCCCAAATTTGGATTCATCACTTTTACTCGACTCTGTTTTACGTAATTATATTTACAAACTCATATTGCTTAACATATTTATGTGGGACCTATAGAAATGTTTTACAGCTAGACGATTTCATGATTTCCATTATTTTTAACCTTTGGATAAATTTAAGTTCATTATCTTTGATTAGAGATAACTAGTCCTTCTCCCGTTTATCACCATTGTTGTAGGGAAAACCCAACACCGCCCATTTTTGAATTATTTACTTTAATAATGGGGACCTTTCCATTATTTTTTGGCTAAGCATATTTTATATTTTTCATTTAAGATAATTATCTTACAATTTTATCATTTTTATTTTTGTTTTTGTCGTATTTCCATTTTGATTGTTTCATTGAATCCGATTTTTCACAAGCTTTCCAACGATACTTGTTTCTCTCCATTTGGTCAACACGTTTGTAAATGACACTCTTTTGAAGTTTGATCATTTGTGTCGTTTGGGTTAAAAAATGTAAATAAATGTATAATATTTTTATTTTTCGCAATTAAAATAGTATTCATTGTAAATATTAATTTTTAGTTAATTTTTACTAATTTTTATTTTTCACTAACGATCCTACAAAATGAACCAGCTAAATTGTACAATAGACGAAAACACGTTTCGAAACCTTGGTAATTTACTCCAACTTGTTATTTTAAAACAAATTGCCAAACCCAAAACCCCAAAATTGCAAAATGGACGAAGTCTAATTTGTAGGATGGTTGATCCGACGTAGGCCCCACTTCTCATTCCTTCTTGTTTGAAAAAATTGCGATTACTATCGCAATTTCACTAAAGCTCCTCAAGCACCTCACTTCAAAATATGCGATGTGCGATTTTGGAAAACATGTCAGAGGTTAAAAAGAAAATAATGTAAAGTCTTTAAACTCCTTATACCTCCATCTCACCCGCTCACATTCCCCTACGTCACCTTATCTCTCCATCCACCTCACCCTCCACTCCTTATCTCTCCATATCTTCCTCCTTATCCCTCCTCATCCTCACGATGTATTGATATTATGTTTTGAATTAAAAATATTTTATAAAATATATTATATTATATAATATTATAATTTATATTATATTTTAATTATAATATTTTTATAATAATTCTACTATCATTTAAATTAAAAAATTAATATAATATTTTAATTAATCACTAAATCAATTTTTAAATTAGTTTAATTTTAGTTACAATTAATTTATTAATTAAGATTAACAATGTAATTAATTAGTATTAATTAAATATTTTTAGGTGATTCGGTCATTTTTCATAGTGGGGTTTTAAAATGGCGTTTAGGGTTTTTTCCTTCTCCTCACAGACAGCCGCTCTCTCCTATGATGCTTCCGCACCGGCTAAGACTGTGGATTAGAATCCTCTTCCCCCTGCGGCATTCGATCCTGCATCAGTTCCTCGAGCCACGCAATGCCCCCTCCCTGTTGCTTTGATACCTACGATTCTGATCAAAGGCAGGAAATATGACTGGCGTGTTGATGGCCCTAGCTAAGTGCTTGAAACCCTTCACAACCGCAGCCTGGTCTTCTCTCTCACGCTAGAGACTCTGGGCTCGTTTGCGGCGGCGGCCCCTATGGAAACACAATATTCAGGCAGCCATGCAGGGGTTTATCCGCAGCATATGATCCGATGCCCCTACTACAGTTCTGCCCCCGTGTCCTCAGCAACGGATCTGGGTGGGAGCGGCAATCTCCTTTCAAAGGAGAATCTGCCTCCTCGACCGCTACCAGGTTGTCAGGCTCTCGAAGACACAAAATAATCTGGCATTGGGTCAGACCAGAGGGAGCTCAAAAATTTCTCTGCATCCTTTTAGATTCAAATCTCACAAATTTCAGGCAAAACCATTCTACAATGGGTGTGCTCCTCAGACTTGGTGCAGAATCTCAAGGCAAATCTGGAACGCTGGATCGGGATACCCTCTGCCCTCTAGAGACTTATTTTTTGAGGTAAACAACTCGAAGATCTTCTTCCTCTCTCTTCTTACAACATAAACAGAAATGATTCTTTGGTTTTTTCCCTTCGTTTGCGAGGAGGCGCTGCTGGGCAGTCATCTTCTGCTCCTCCCTCCTCCTTCAAAGATGCAGTTCGCTCTGAGGTTCCCAAACCCTCTGAGACCCCTAAACCCAGGCCTTTCTTGGTTGACAAGCTAGAGGAGGTTCCTTCTGTTGAGATTTCCCATCCTGGCCTAGCTAATGATCTTCAAAATTTTGCCGAAAGGGCCATCATATGCAGGTTCAATGGGCTCTGGCCGCGATCTGAGGAACTCTATGACTGGATCCATGCTAACTGGACTCACCAGTGCAAGGTCAGTTTTTTTTCAAAAGGGTATTTCATAGTTTTGTTTGACAAGGTTAAGCATTGCCATGAGGCCTTAGATGAAGGCCCTTGGTTTATGGGAACTGCTGGGCTTTTCTTAACTCCATGGTTCCCAGATTTTGACCCAGCAACTGCAGTTATCACCAGGACGCCTGTATGGATCCGGCTACCAAACTTACCAGCCCATATTTGGCATATTGCAGTCTACAAGGGCATAGGCAACACCTTGGGCCGCTTCTTAATGGGGGATTACTGGCGGGAAAATCAAGGGCTTTACACATATGCCAGAATATGTGTGGAACTTGATTTGAGCAAGGGACTACTAGATCAAATCAATCTCAAGATCAACGACTTTTTCTGGACTCAAAGCCTGGATTACGAGAATACAACTTTTCGTTGCTGCCACTGTCACCAAACAGGGCATCTGCAAAATTCCTGCCCATCTCTCCCTGCAAAAATGAAAAAAGATAACATCTCTAAGACCAAACCCAAGAGATGGACTCCTTGCTCTCCGCCGTCGGCCGTAAGCTCGGAAGATGAAGAGAGCGATGTTGAACCTGATCATCCGCCTCCGTCGACAGGCCTGTCTTTTGTTGCTCCTGCGCATCCTCCTGTAATAGATATCACCCAGAAACGGGCTCATGAGACCTCCTCTTCAGAATCAAATAAGGAGACTCCCCAGTTGGAGGACTCTAGTCTTCAAGTTGTTTTAACTCATAATCCCCAGGATGGCTGGGTAAAAGTCAATAAAAAAAAGGGAAAAAACTTCGTGTGGAGACCACTACCCATGTTGGGTAGAAGTCAGTCCTTCTCGCATACTAGTCATTTGCTGTAGCTCCTTGCTTGGATCAATCCATCTCTGGGACCGAGGTTGATAGTTTTATCATTTCCGGTCGACCGATGTCTTGTCTCTCTTGTTTGTACTATATTTTACTTAATAGAAATAGTTCAATTCAAAAAAAAAGAATTAAAGTAGTAATTAATAGATAATTATAACTTAATTTAGAATTAGATTGTAACTAAAAAAAATTTATTGTTAGCTCATGTAATAGAATTTCCCGAATTCTGGCAATTTTAAGTCCTCGATTTTGGAAGCTCATAAATGGAGTTTTAATTGGCCAAATGAGGTTTGAGATGGCTCATTGGAAAGATAAAATCATGGAGAACATTTATGAATTGGTTTCATTTCCAGATTTGATAATTTAATGGGTCTAAAATCTAGTAGAAGATCAAGCTCCAAATTTCTAAACAAAACTAATTTTCTGAGTTTCATTTTCTACATTTTCATTTGCCCACAAATTCTTCTGAGTGCAGATCCATTTGTAAATGATATACTTGACCAATTAGATCATCACAGGCATCAATTGAAAACTTATATTTCATTTTTAATTATTTATTTAATTAAATTTGATTGGATTTGTTTTAATTCCATATTTGACATTTTGATTTTATTTTCTGCATTTTAATTTTGTTTTGATTTGTTTCTGCAGGAAAATAGTTGAAAAGATGAGAAGAAGAAGATATCAAACATTAAGAAGGATCTAGCAATTGAATAATATGATTTTGAACTAATAAAAATTGATTAAGCAGAACCACTCTTCAACAAACTTTCTTATGAAGAAATTTTTTTGTAAATATTATAAATAGCAGATTGTAGAATGTAATCAGGGCTCCTCTTCTTCGCAATTATGGAATTCTTGAAGGCACTATTGTCTAGAGGATTTAGAGGTGTAGGGTAGAGGAGAGAAAAAACAGATCTGAGGCATCATTGAAGATAATTTTTTTTTTTCATTCTGAATTATGTATGGAGAACAAAGTTTGTACTTCTACAGCGCTTGTTTTAGAAGTGGAAATTCAAGCTTTGTAAAGGATTGTTAGAGACCGGAATCAGAGAAATGGTTTCAATAAATTGGTATTTATAATACTATTGTTTTAAGTACTGGTTTCATTTTATAATAACAGGAATGTGTCATGTTATTCATATTTGTGCACTTTTGTCTGTATGAGTAATTTGCCTCAATTATTTAATATTATTTATCTCTGCTCTTACGGGTTAAATTATGATTTCTGAGTAACTATTTACTTATAAATCTATATTTTAAATATCGATTTAACAAATAGTGATATGTTGTGAACTATTTCCTCATATTATTGTTTAATTATTCGAATTACTGATTTAACAATCAATGTTATTTTTGTGAACTATTTCCTAAATGTTGTTAGTTGATTATCTTAGTTAAGAGGTCTCTGAATAGCATGTGTTTCGGTATACATAATATTAGTTAATTGAACTTCTTTGTTAGCTTGATATTAATTATAAGGCAGATATATTTAAATCCCAATTATTTAAAATATCTATCTCTCAGTTGGGCTAGATCTACATCTGCCTAATTGAGGTAGGATTAGGATAAACTTCCTTTTTCTTGCATTTTAGAATAATTCTGCATTTAGATTTAATTCTACATTGCTAGAAGTCCTCTTCCCAAAGAGGAAAAACTTTAATTGTGGCTTGGCTCAGCCACAAATTAGCTCAAGGATCATTTTCTTTCCTGATCAGCAAGAGGAATGATCTGATGTCTCTTCTCCATTAGTAGACAAAAGTTATATTTTAATCCATTGGAGATTGAGAGAAGGTAACTAGACCTAGTTAAACCAGTCGGAACCACCATTCCAAACGGAAAAGGAACTTCTTTAATGTCCGGACCGGGTGGTCATCCCCCATGTTTTTGCTGCGAATTTCGAGGCATCATCAAGACCCTAAGGAAATGCATGTGATTATACTATGTTATCGATAGATATACATAGGATCCATGCATATGTGAATGTTCTTTCTCCCTTGTGGTTAAAGAGAATCCCCCACCCAATTTTTATTATATTTATTACCAATTTAATAGTTTCTTATTTATTATATCTATTTCTAGTTTAGTATTTGCATATCCATTATATTTATTTATAGCTTAGTAGTTTCATATTCATTATATTTATTACTAGTTTAATAAAGTTCATATTCGTTTTTTCTATTATTATTATCATTATTTTAGATCATGGAATACATATCCTAGTGGAACCCTCCAGGCACTTTCTCTCATTTTGAGGACAATGGCTAGGGTAGACTGGTCAGTTGCAATTTTGGAAACCTAACCCAATAGGGACATCAAGTGAGGCCCTATAATATCTAGAGAGGTAGCATGTACAATGAATTGACCTCACGATCTCTTGCATGTAGTTCACAACATTCAACTACTTGAGCTAATCCATTGGGTTTTGTTATTAATTATTATCATTTAATATAAATTATAAGGAATCTTGAAAATAGTGAAATGATTATTTACAATGAAGATATTAGTAAATAAACCTAGGGAGTGTAATAGAAGGAGTTATGGGAGATATAATGATGAACTAAGAAGTATGAGGTATTTGTAAATAGATAATTATTGATTTTGACGGCTAATATTTCAATTCACTAGAGTTGATAGAATTATACCTCCATAGATGAAAAATTTACCTAAATCATTGAGATGTTATATGAGCAGGGGCTTCATTTGGGAAGCAATATTATACCATGTGCATTCATATTGGCAGATATATATTGAGGAAAAAATGACATAATATATTGAGCATATAAGGGGGTAAAGGTTTTTTATATGTTTTGTACAAAAAATGGAGCTCAAAGTTAATGAAAAACTCGATACCTACAATATCTAGTGAAAGTAAGTATTTTTTAAATTTAGAAGGTGTATTTGGGTCGTATTGGTAGGGGATTAAAGAAAGTGATTTTTAGAGGTATTTTCTAATATGTAGTCAAATTAGGGGTATTGTTTAGTATGTCATGAACACACGTGTTATGTCAAAGGTTCATTGAGTGAAGCCCCCGTGGTTATAGGGGAAGATACATTTCTAAGTGAGTAATTGGTATTTTTTGTTTTTGATTCATTGAATTAGATGTGATTAACTATGAAATCATTATGTTAGTATTTTTTTTGCCTCTAAGGTGATCAATTTTTCTTTAGCGAAGTTATTTGAGTTCAATATTTTTCTTGGCCTTCAAGGTGATCAACTGGTCTCTCCTAGGTGATTTACTAGGTTTCAAAGGCATGCTACCACCCAAAATTATTAAATTAGTTGTTGGAAACAATTTTTATTATAAATAAAAGACAAGGGTAAATTAAACCTACTGAATAACCAAAACATTGAGCTAAAAAATCATTTGGTTCAAGTGTTAAGATGTTGAAGTGGATAGAAAGTGAATTGAATGATATATAATTTTCCTAGGGAGACTTGACACTACTAGGCATGTAGGGTTACCTTAAGAGGATGAATTTATTGTTTAATATGTCAAAAATAACCACAACGTTGTTGTGCTTCATATAAATATAATTGTACTTTAATCAAGTTTTGTAAATGTCATTCTTACTTGGAATAATCATTCCACTATCTAAGAGGTATTAATCATGACCAACAATCTCCAAACATAGTTTATTGCTAAGAAATATACCAAGAAACCGATTAACAAAAATTATATTTATGTGTGCATGCTTCCAAAATTTTAGGTTGGGATTCTCCTTAGAGTTAGGGTTTTCCCATGGTAAACTGTGTGCATTATGTGTTTAATGTTTGCATTTGTTTGTTGTTGGTTGTGTTATATTGTTTCTCTCTATAATTTATTTTTTCTCATGGTAAATTTCTACACTTTCCTCTTGTTTCCCATGATGATTTTGGCCCATACTGTGATGTCCATTCCTTTATTTCTTGTTTCAAATTGGTTCTTCTTATGTGTTGTAAAACACACATAATTGCTAGTTATATCAAGCATAAACATATTAACTTGTTAGCTTGGCATGCCAACATTAAACATGTTGATATGAATCATGTTAATATGTTGTCGTTCACACATCTAAAACCTTTGTCAATAACATATTCCAAGAAATAAAAATGGCATATCATCATGTTCATAACCATATCAACAATAGGTTTGAAATCAAAAAAATTTCAATGTTAACAACCAATACATATGCAAGTTAAATTTAGCATGTACATAAAAATTAAATTATCAGAATAAATATTATTTTTTAAGGCCCTGTTGACGGTGTTGGAAAATGACAACATACGGGGGTCTACATGATACGAAGTCCCAACTAGACCTCACAACATTTGGAGTATGAGCCCCATCTGAAAAATAGGCCCAACTACCATATTCTTAATGATTTTTCTTGGCTGTAATAAACAACATAAGAGATTACCCATATACTTTCGAGATGAGCAAGTAAGTTAGCCTTGTGAAGTATTCAATTGAAAAGTGTATAAATGTTATTTCATGGAAGGAAAAGAGAAAATGTGTCTTTAAAAGAAAAGTAATAGTATTATCCTAATAAAGACACACACATGTATCTAAAATAATTGTTAGTTATCTTGTGAAATAGTTCACAAAGAAATAATGATCATGAAAGCAAGAGATGCGTGATTCAAAGATGCATACTAAATCCAACAAAATAGTTCATTTTAATTATTATGTATAATACAAACATACACCATAAAAAATGAAATATTGGTCTTAAAACATTCACGATATATGCATGAAATTGTGTCGGCTCCAAGAGCTTCAAATCATTAAGTGAAAGTCCCAAGATACAACATTACAATGATACACCACTAGCTCCAATAGTGGAATATTAAGCCAACAGTTGCTCCTAAAAATGTTGATATTCCCTCCTATGGCTAGCTTGAGAATCCAAGGTGAAAATTCCTTTGCTTGAGCTATGAGGGTTTATTTATAACAAATGAGGTGACTCTCCACCTCCCTTGTGACTCTTTACCTCCCTCATGAATCTTGAGCTCTTATGTGACTTTTGAACTTCTATATGACTCTAGGGCTTTCTAATGACTTTTCACATTCCATGTGTGTCCCTTGGGCTTCCAGACATTTTACATTTTCAAATTTTTTGAAAATACAATATTACATTACAAAACTTGTGGAAAAATACATTGACAACATAAGACTTTTGAGGTGACAGTTTGAGAAGCCATGACTTGGCGGAAATGACATAAGACTTCATTGTAGTGTATCAATTCCAAGTTATTCTCTTTGATGTTGTCTTCAAATAATCATGATAGGTCTTGCTTGTACTTCATCTTCATCCTCCAAAGGGGCTGGTAATAGTGTTAGAGTCTTCCATTTCATCTTGATCCCCATCCATCTGTTGTAGTCCAATGTTCCCTTATCTCTTTGTTTGATGGTCTCTTTGTGCTTCACCTCCACAAGTGTCTTTGCAACATCTCCTTGATGTCTCGCTTTTCAATGCATGATTGTATTCCACAATTTCATTACAAAATTTGAGGATTTTTTTCTTTATCCCTCCTTCCATTTATGATTCGCCATAATTTGTTTTTCACATTCTTCATGATATGCCTTGTATCAAACAAATGGGCTATTATTAGGTTCTCATAGTGGGGAAATATCATGAATTGAGGGGGATAAATTTTCATTCCTCGTGGAAGCCCATAATTTCCTTCAAAATGATTTTAATTATATTCAAACTTCCATAGGTGAGGTGTCTTTCTTCATGGTTTTAATCTAGTCTCTTCTTTCTCATTGAAAAGATGTTTTTTAGTAGCACGATACCTATGGTTATTAGAGAGGAAGTGCATATACTCATAAAACACCTCCTTTCTTAAACTTGTTGAAACAACGATATTTCGAAGCTTAGGACCCACAAATTAGACATGAAAATTTACCCTTTGTTTGAAGGGTTGCAAGAGATGGATTAATGTTAATTATAAATGAATGGACTATTTAAAAAAACATGCATGATATGATCTAATTGAAATAAAAATATACTATTAAAGTGAAATGGAAAGTTACATACCACAAAAATGTGTTAGTCTCATGGCATCATGAATTTCCCATACAAGTATTCCATGGAATTGAAATTTCCTTCACCCTATTGGTTTACAGATGTCATACATAGTGATGCCGACTCATAACATCATTAAATTTTCAATAAGAGGCTTGATATATACATTCATATATTTAACTTGGTACTTACCTAATTGTTTAAAATTACACATAATTACTAATATGACATGTACATATAAGTAAATAAATAAATATAAAATATTATGCAAAAAATAAGACAAATTAAAATGTTACAATATTCGAAAATTTGTTGTAAACAAATACCTAAAATAATCATTGTCAACATAATGTGCTCCCTATTTTTTAAAATCCAAGGAGGAATATTATTGATGATAACAAAAATTGACCACACTTAGCAAATAGACATGAGCTCTCCAAATGGATTAATACCATTAGTTGTCAATGAAAGCCTAACATTATGAGGTTCATCTTCAAAACGTGGCCATTTTTCCTCAATTTACCTAAATGCATAACCATCTGCAGGCATTCGAAGAAACCGATCTCCACTTCTGTTTCATGCATGGTAATCCATAAACTATGCTATGCTTTCACACTTGAACAATTGCTGCAAACGTCAAATTATGAGAATACGATGAAGAACCTTTTGAGATACTCTTTATGTTAGTTGGTTACTTCGATATCTACTACTTTGACATTGCAGGAATTTTTTTTTATGCATGTTGTCCATAATATATAATATGATCATTAGGACATGCATCTATAGCTTGACACTCCATTCCAATTTCTTTCATAATGGCATATAAATCTTGGTATGTGCAAGGTAACTTATTTGACTATGGTCACATAAATACACCTTACAATCTATTACAACATAAAAAATAACTATTTATTGTAAAGAATATTAATCATAAATACTGCATTCTTATTTTACACATTAATTAACACTAAAAAAATAAAAAAAATGAACCTTTCATGTGATGAAACATATTATATTATACCTTAGGATCTGTGTCATACAAGTGTTTGACAAACTATTCAAAACCTTTAAGTTCACCAACAATAATGTAGCATAGAGAATATTTTCTCTTGAGCTTTCATAAAGTGGTGTCCCTACTTCTCTTGCACAGGTGCATCACAAATATCATCATCATTCTCATCATCTAACAAGTCTTGGATCAACTGATTTGTCCCATTATCTTGAACTATGTTATTATTGTCATCTTCTTCCATAGGATCATTATCTTGATCTTCAATATTCTCTCCATGTTTCTCAACTTGTAGACCATAATTTCTAGTACTACTACTTGGAACATTCAAATCACAATACCTAGGGTGCCACCTTAACTTTTTAATAATTACAAACAATCATGTGAAATTAGTCTACAGAGAAAATATTATAACAATATTTTATTTACAAGTATGATTAACATAAAGAAAATATATATAATGATTCATAAATATCTTAACACCAGACGATATTTTTTCCCCCTTCAATGTTCTCATTCTTCCTACAATGTCTTTTAGTTGTATCATATGAAATTCTTCATGGACGTGTGCACCCGTAAAGAGTGCAAGGGAAATAAAATTTCCCATCATCAATTATGTGATGATTATGTTATAAAACCAAGTGGTTGTGTAACTAGATCTAATATTATATTTTGTAATGAAATATGTGTGTGTGTGTGTGTGTGTGTGTGCTTGTGAAAAATGCCTTATAACCTTTCAAGGTTATTGTACTTATAGCAAAGATGTTGCAACATACATTACATGTGAGATATTTATATATTTATTTATCATTGGAATTATGACGTTACTTGTCTAGTCAAATTCAAAGATGACTTTAAACAAACAGTCACATAATCATCGCATTATTTGTGTGGAAGGTAGATGCCATATCCATCTAGCATCAAAATAACATCTCCCTATGATCTGTTGTCAGACTACTGATGAATATGGGTAATTTACACATTTTTTTCTTTAAATGACATTTTTTTTTAAATTTGTGACAGTATGATCCATATTGTCAAGCTATGTATTCAGAAATTATTCCTATATGTAGTGGTGATTATATGCATTTTGGATCAAATTCCAATCCAGGTGGGGTCTACGGGCCATGTCACGTTGTACCGGCCATCACCCCATTGAATTCCTACTTCATTTTTTAACAATTGTAAAGGTTGTAGCGACGGGTGGTGGGTGGTGGTAAGAGTCTTGCGATGGAGACATTTCAATAAAATAAGCAATATCACAACCCTTCCCTCCCCCCTGCAATGTTATTAATCTGGGAGGATATCATCCATGCAATTACTCAAAACCATTGTTTGAGGAGAGGTGGTTTGGCATAAATTCCAACTACGCCCTTGACCTACTCATTAAACACAGACCATGATGCCCCCAAAAAAATTGATCCAGTTCATTATATTTCCTGGTGATCATATGTGAGTGCCTAAGGACTCGATGATGAATGGTGAGCAGTCTTGTTAATTAACAGGCCTGGAAAATAGATCTTTTCACGATAATTTTAGTTCTAGGTTAATTATTATTTATCCACAGATGTTGATCAACTAAATGAGATTTCATAATTCTTCTGTAAAACTCCTGATGATGGGCTTTGATACTTAGCCTGTAACGTTGATAAAAATAATTTACCATGCAAGATTCCAAACACCCTCCAATGCAAACTTGTGAGAACACTTGAAAACTAATTGTAGTTTTCTTTACTACCATTCTTCTGCATGGTTTAATAACTTGCCAAATAACTTGTTGGTGGCCAGTGGAAATGTTACATGGTTCCCATGTAGCATCCATAACACCCTGCCAAGTCGAAGAGAAGGGGGCATGTCGATTCATGTCCATTTCATGTTGCTTGATGGTATTTTCACCCATGGTGTCCAACATTAACATGGGATATGGATATGAGTGATAAGGGAAATAGAAAGGTTCCAATATGAAACCCTGGTCGGGTCGGTTGAGCCTCCATTGATGCTCTTGCCAGGCTATATGGTGCGAAAATATTGACAAAAAGTAGTAAACGATGGGTGATGGGAAAATTTCCACTGCTTCTAGTTCTGCTTAGACCCCGCTCTTTACTTTTTGTCTACATTGGTTGGTAATTTTCATTGTATCAACCTCCCCTGAAGTTTGAGTGCACAATTTGAGGCTGATGGTTGGTGGTCGACCTTCATAACACAGTTCCACTAGCACCTCTTGATGTTGCTCCACCCACGTATAATTAGGTTTAAAATTTTCCACATTCTAGTTTCGGTGGCATACATGCACATAGATGAAACCAAGATGTGTTTAACATAGGGGTGGCCCAAACCGCTAGCCTTTGGAGGTTATGGCACCAAATCCGGAGGCCAAACTTTAGGT
This sequence comes from Pinus albicaulis, assembly GCA_034641835.2. Classification (NCBI taxonomy): domain Eukaryota; kingdom Viridiplantae; phylum Streptophyta; class Pinopsida; order Pinales; family Pinaceae; genus Pinus; species Pinus albicaulis. Next base: position 1,611,900,912 of record CM076584.1, on the reverse strand, counting down.
TTAACAGAGTAACCAGTGCAAGAGTACGTTGATCTATGTTGTTTTTCACAAGCTCTCACAGTACACACACACACATATGACTTCACGTTCATCGTGAATAATAATAATAAACAACACAATCCAAGTAGATATTTAAATCATGATTACAAAGGATAACATTCTAGTCACGAGTGTAACAGTGAGCCTCAAAACTTAGGCACTCATTCACATTTATAACCACACAAATTCTTACAACACTCACAAGTTAACAAGATCACAATCGTCCATGAGATAATATGCACACACAATTTACACTCATCCATGTGTTGAAGATGGTTGGAAACTAAGGGAAGGACTTCAACTCTCCACCCAACCATCATTCACATTTATAACCACACAAATTCTTACAACACTCACAACTTAACAAGATCACAATCGTCCATGAGATAATATGCACACATAATTTACACTCATCTATGTGTTGAAGATGGTTGGAAACTAAGGGAAGGACTTCAAGTCTCCACCCAACCATAAGATAACTACACTCACTATTTCTTGCAGTTGACCAACCCCGAGCTGGGTCCAAAGTCTAAGGGGATGCTTGTCTAGGAAAATCACACCAAAGGCTAGGTCACACACTTAGGACATGAATCCCACTGTTCATGGGGCTTATCTACTACCCTATGATAATATGTACCACAACAACTTCCTCACTCTTTTCGGTTCAATCACAAGGTCTCAACCCAATGTAAAACCCCAATTAATTCCTTCAGTCTTTCAATTTGGCTCCCTGAGCTCCTCTACTCCTTTGCGACCTTTTTCCTTCAATATACATTGCCTCTAAGAGTATCCCTTCTTCTTCGATGCTTTTCCCTTATTTTCCCCCATGTGGTCTCCTTGTTTCTCTCCCAAATATGTCGCCCTTTTTCTTCCATCATGCTACAAAATTCAAGAAGACGTTGGTGGTTTCCCTCATCCACCCACATCTTTTCCATGTGTTAGGTGGTTTCTCGATTTATGATGCCACATATGCTATCTTGAATGTGAGGATTCCATCCTCACTTCTCCACTCTCCCACTTCAATGCTTATTAGGTATGGGTCAACACATGACACACGATAGGCACCCAATAGGCATGCAACTGGTGTAACCACAAACAACCAACAAACACACAAAAGTAAACCCCCTCAAATCTTGGATTTGTGTGTCCCTCCATTCAAAACAAACAAAAATTAAATTTACATTTATTTTATTTTATGTTTACACATAATGTCTCAACCAACCATGGCCTCCATGCTGGCATTACATAGTCACAATTTTACATTACAAAAACAAGGGTAATGTGAGGGATGTTACACCAACAATCAACATCTTTTGGTGCTATAAGGAGGGCATGACAAGCTAATTGTCTGAAGTAATTCTTGTGAATGTATTTTAATTGAATGGTTCCTATTTTCACATATGTGTTGGAACATGATTTTAGTTCAACCAAGCCTACTAGTAGAATTTACAAAAATACATCAATTTTCTTGTTAGAGTTGAAATTTGATGGTCATAGTGAACTTTTTGTGTTTGATAATAATTACAAATTTACTCACATACATAATTTTCTTGATGTATCTAATAATAATGAAATGTGCAAACTATTTACTCTCATGTTAAGAGGAAGAATTAAGAGCTAGTTTGAGGTATTTCCTGTCAAATCTACAAACACATGTAAATAGTTTATGGAATTACTTTTAGATGTTCATCAAAATTATGATCATGAAGAGTTGTGTTTGGAATTAGAATTTTTTCTTAATATTTGTTCTCTTCCTTGCACATAGGAATAGAAAATTAAATATGAACATAAATTTAATATGCATGTTACATAAAAAATTATTCCATTGGGTAACTTTAACTCTAGGTTTGATTCTTTTTAAATCACTAATAGCGTTGAATGTGTTATTCAATCTCAAAAGATAGCATCTTATAACACATGATTTCAAAAATTTAAGGATGTATTTAGAGATACAAATATTAATTGTGAAATTATTTCATATAACTGTGAATTTCCTTGTGTTGAAGAAAATTTAGTGGAAGTAAATTCAATGCATAATTCATCTAAAGACCTTGATGATGAAAGTATTAATGATAATTTTAATATCACATCTTCTTATTTTAATCTTGATAAATTTCCCCGTATGAAAAGGTTATCCTTTGGTTCAAGTTTACATGAAACTATTTCCTTGTAAAATTTAATCTAGTGAAATTTAACGAAGATCGTGTAGTCCAAAGGGAAGCATTTAACTTTCTATACTCTCAAAGTTATTTCTCTTTATGTCATGGTATATTTTATGCACATAGCCTATAAAATGGCAATTCTTTTAGTTTTCATGTTGAAATCCTCTATGCACAAATCCACTTTCAAATGAAAATGAAACCACTATAAACATATAAATAATGAATTTTCCTTTTCACATAGTTCAAGATACAAAGTGAAATATGATCATTCTATGGATGTTTTCATAAGACGCATGCATGCTTATCTAGTTAATCTTATGATGTTGAAAATTCTAATCTATTTTATGGCTTGGAAGAAATAAAATTCAGTTTTCAATGATCTATTGGATATTTATGACATTGAGGCACTTCATCCTATCATGATGGGCGTGTCAAATTGTGATCTTACCAATTCCAAATTGGAATCTATAGCACAAAATGAGATAATTCACAGTAACAAAGGAATTTTAATCAATTCTCATTTTTTTCTTATCAACCTGAAAATGATCACATTTCTTTAGAAAGAATATACAAACCAAAATATGATTCTAAGTCTGAATGAGACATATAATTTTTATATGAACTCTTCACAACCCTTAATAGACTTTTAACTTAGTGACCAACCTGAAACTTGGTTGGAAGAATCATTATTGAGAATGTTTTTATTGGACAATAATGATAATATTTTGTTTCATGTAAATAAATTAACAATATCATTAATATTGGCATTCTTCCAAGGGATAACCCTAAAGGGGTTGGATCCAATGGCATAGAGAGAGGTGTTTTTAATCATTGCGAAATGTTCAATTCCTATAAGTGCTTTAACTAGAGCCATAGGGGCACCTTAAGGTGGTGGTGGAATGTGAGGTTGCACATATAGAGATTATATGAAATGATCTCATGTCCCATGTACACATAGATGGATCAAATCCCACCCTTATGTCCACTTTTTAAAATAAATCCCCCCACCCCCCCTCTCCCCTCCCCTTACCCCCCCCCCCCCCCACCCCCTTGGGGAATTCATGAAAATTGAAACTAAATGTGAGTATAAGATCCCATGTTAAATTCCTTGGTTTCTTACAATGGCCACGTGCTAGGGAACAACACAGTTCACCTAGGGGTTATAGTGATAATGATTAGAATTAATCTTGTGTCATGCAAGTATGAGATCGGCCCGGTTGTCAATTCCACTAGACATTATGAAAAAAAATTCATTCTCCCATGCGATATAGTATTTTAGATTGCTTTATATGTCTCTTAGCATATCCTAACCATCTATGTTTTTCCTTCGATAGTTTCATGTTTTCCACAATATATTTCAGGACAAAATTGAAACTTGGTTGGAGGGCCTCCCTTCCACCACAGTAGGGATCCCAACCTCCTCCTCTCCCTCTATAAATAAAGCCATATTCCATTGATGAGCTAGCTAAACATATTATAGCTGAAACACTGAAGAGAATTCCTGAAAATTTCGCTAGAAAGATAGAACGAAAAGAGACCTTTGTCGAGATAGCTTAGGCTTATGTCCTCACCCCGTCTGAATTCCCCGACAATCCTTCAAGACGCGCTTCGACTGAACTCCGGTGAAGGAGGCCGCGACGTCAAGGCTCTGGTTGTAACTCTTTCTTCTATTTATACATATACATGACTATTGTCTGGTTCCCATCTTGCATTAATGTGTTTTATTTGATGCAATATACTTAACCTTCCTTGATTGGTTAGTTGATTATGAATGAAATCATTGTTTTATATGCTGCTCTTGTTTGCTAATCTTCGTGCAGGTATCTGAGCAGTGTTGCAGAAGGATTGTGACCCGTCGAGACAGAGATCAAGAGCTCACCACCACTACAGTGACGACAGTGTTGGACTCCAGGTAGGTCGATCTACCCTGTCCATTTCATTCATTAATTAGGAACCTACACTTTAGCTTTTCCCTTTGTTGTTAGACCCATTCTAGGCCTAGAGGAATCGTCTATTTCCACAGAGAGGATTTACCTTCCCAAAAAATTGGCGACTCCATTGGGGATCAGTGTGAGTTTGTCGTTTCGTTGCCTTTTAGGAATTCGTCTTGTCAAGTCGACTTCGGTCATTTGCTTCCTTGTCTGTCTTTTTTGGCTTGTTTGATTGTCTGGAATCCTCTTGTTCAAATCCAGAGTGTCAAGATTGACCTCTGCTCATGGGTTATTTCCTCCTCCCATAGTTATCTGGCTTGGCGCGAGTTTTACGAACTTGTGCTCCCCGTACCGTCGCATATATAAAGGGAGACCCTCATAGGTTCAAATTATTTATCCGTAGGAAGCCGAGTCTACCGCCCTGTAACCGTGATACACCGAACATAACATTTGGGGAGACTACCTACACGTACGTCAAGTCCTTGGTCATTTCCCTTTCATTTGATCACCAAGGTGTATATTGCAGTTCATGAAAACTTGGTACACCCTCTTGTTTAGATTACCTGAGTAGTCATTTTGGTATTTTCGTGACTCTCTAAAAGTGAAAAGATCATCGAGCGTTTGTCCTTTCACACTCGTTTCAACCTGAAAGTGATGGAGTCACCTTTTGCCTGTTTCTCGACTCTTAAAATATGAAACGGAAAAGTTATGTTTCAATGTCTTAAAATATTAACTTCCCACAAAATATTCCTAGTTAAAGTCATCTTCCTTAGTGTTTTGTTTATGGTTGTTTCCAATGGAAACTTTTCTGGAGTTTTCCAACCAAGGAATCCCCTCTGCAGGGAATACTGGTCCTTTTTCTTCTTTTGGGAATGTTGGTGCTCCTTATATGGCAACATTGTCCCTGCCTGGGTTAGCTGTTGGGTTGCCTATTTGGTTATTCTCGACCTCTGTGGTCTCAAGTGTTCCACCCACTTTACAATCACCCCCCCCCCCACCTGGCCAGCATCATTTTGATTCTACAGTGGACCTCTCCCCTTCATTGCCTATTTCTTCGTCCTCCTCTTCTACATCACCTAGTGAAAGTATGGATTCTAGTAACCAGGTGGCTAAGAAGAAGAAGAAGAAGACAAAGAAGAAGAATTTGGATAAAGGAGAGGCTAGCTCTGCAGCTTTGTGCCTCAAACATCGTCCATTGATAAACCATCCAACCTTCCACGGAAATTCAAATTCCCTTGCATGTTGTGCAAAGGTGACCACTTTCTTCTAGATTGTCCTAGCATTCCCAAGGTACTCAAGGCATGGTCCGACAGTCATCCACCGTTGTCTCTGGCTTTTGGAAGTCATGTTGGTGACACATCTTCAACTAGTACTGATAAGACTCGTAAGAAACAACATAATATCACAAATCCATTTAATTTGTGTGAAGGCCATCATCCCATTCACCTTTTTCCGTACATGGATGAAGCCACGAGAGTGTTGGACAACCCTACTGTTTCTGCACCCTTCATTTCGGTTAGTTACCAGAATCTTTCCTTGAGTCCTTCGTTAGTTGATTAGACGATCGGTCAAGATTCATCCTTGATCGATCCCATTCCCTTGGAAATTAAAATTCATGATTCCATTCCCCACCAACCATTGGTCGTGGAATCGGTCGATCTGGTCCCGCCCATGGTTCATCAGGTCTTTTCCGTCGAGAGCAGATCTCATCCCCCTCAAGTTCTTCTTGTTTCTTCAAATTCCTTGGACTTGGAGAAAGATCCTCCCGTCCATGTGACTCAAGAAGTTGCTCTTCCTGCTCCCATGTCTATGGTCCAGGAAGATGCTCCTCTTGCTCTGGTAACACCAAGGGATGACCATCTCAGTTCAATGGTATCCCCTCCAAGTAGTTTGGTCGCTTCCTCTGAGTGGAGTCAATTTGCAAGATACTTCCTTCCTTCTTATGTGCCTTTTGAGATCACGGTACAAGCCTTCGATATGGTCGTACCTAGCACGATTATAGATGAAGGTGCATATGTTAGTGTTCTGTCTTCAACTACTTGGAAAGCTTTTGGTTCTCCACCGCTTGTGCCTGTTACGCAGAATCTGTTGGCATTTAACAGAACAACTAGTCAGCCATTAGGGATCCTTCCATAGTTTGCAATCATTTGGGAGGGAAAACCATCTGTATAGACATGATGGTTGTTCCAGGCCCCTTGGATTTCAATTTACTCTTGGGGCGCGACTATGCTTATGCCATGGGTGCACTTGTCTCTTCCCTCTTTCGTGTGATCTGTTTTCCACATGAAGGGCGAATCATGACCATTGATCAGCTTTCATTCTTTGGTCCTCATACGACATCTAGTCCACCATCGTCTCCTCCAGGTCTTTATCCACCAGTTGTATCTTCCCCGTGTTGAGATTCAACAAGATGATGAGCTTAGTGAAAAGTAAGCACCTTCACTAAGTGGGGCCCGCAGGCTATTTTTAGGTGTATGTCTATTATTAGACATGGTGAGCATATTCTATAAGTTGCAGGATGCTATTTTGTAGATGGTTTATCAAATGTGAAAAATAGATGAAATTATATTTTTAGAATATTGGGCAAAGTCTATTTATAGATCGTCAATCTAAAAATAGGTGCATGTCGATTATTACTAGCCCTCAATAATAATCCAATAATAAATATCAACTTATTCTCTTGGAGCACTTTATTTCAGTGAACAGATTTGGAAAATCAATGGGCTGAAGGAATTACGCAATTCCTAAGGTTGGTTGGTGACTCATGCGTGGAGGACTCAGTTATAACTGAAGTGGCAAAGTTATGCCAGAGTTGGAAGAGTAGTTACAGGAGTTGTTATTTAGTTTAACTCAGTTAAGTGAGTTAAACTCAGTTGTCCTAGTTGTATCTAGTTCTAATTGAAAGATACACTAGTGAGAGTTTAGGGAATTAATTATTTAATTAATTCATAACTAGAGACTCACTTGCAACTGAACAAATACAGCAGTTACCTACTTGCATGTCAGTTCCAGTGGAGACCCAGTGGAGAGATAGGTGAAAGGGTGAGATGGACTATCTGTTGTGACTATAGTGATGCATTCAATGCATCTGAGACACATTGCAGATGCCAATGAGGATTGCGCATTCAGGGCAAGGCTTATTTGAATTCATTTAGGAGTCTTCTTCAGCAGGATTGCGCAATGGAGGTAGGCTGTCAGGAGGCAAGAAATTGGTGCATAAATATGCAAATTTCTGCATGACAGTGTGTAATGATTGTTGATTGTAATGAGAGCTTGATGTACTAAGATTTGTATGAGATTATTACATGATCCATAGATATACATCATATATGATAGTTTGGGTTTTTAGCTATAAGCTTTCCCATTAAACAACTGTGTTTATGTGCGATTGATTTTCTTCACATGTGTTTGCAATGGGCGATTTAATTTATGAAAAATTAACAGTGGAAGGATTTTGTATATAACATAAGATTAATTTGTTAGATAGGGAGAATCTAGTAATACATCAGTATTAATAAATTTCTACATGGTATCAGAGCAACGTTAATCAATGGAGATTGCAATTGTGAAGTGGTGTTGAGTTTTGTGCTGGTGGACAATTCGAATTTGCTGCAGAAATTTCTTGGTGCGACAGTTGAGTATTCATTGAAATGTCTTTCAATGGGTTGCCATTGGAGTATGCCCTTGAGGGTAGCTCGAATTACATAGCCTGGAAGTATAGAATGGAGGCGGTGCTTGAAGATAATGGACTGAAGGAGTTCATCGATAGCGATGTTCCTAAGCCTACTTCTAGCGATGCTGCAGTACTTGACGCATGGCAAAAGAAGGTAGTGAAGACAAGAAGAATTATGTTGGAAGGTGTGAAAGACCATATTATTTCAAGCCTTCAAGAGAAAGCCACTCTATTTTCAATTTGGAAGGCTTTGACAGATCTTTTCCAAAGCAGAAGCGACCATAGGAAGTTGGCGCTAAAAGATAAGCTCAGAAAAATCAAAATGGAGAAGGGCGACAGTATTCCAAAATATCTCACGAAGTTTGTCCAATGTAGGGATGAGCTGTGGAGTGTGGGGATTATAGTTGTGGATGATGACTTGGTGAGCTTGGCTCTCCTTGGGCTTTTGAAGAGTTGGCACAGCTACGAAGACTTTATCAATGGACGGGAGAAACTGTCGGTTTGGGAGTGACTTTGGTCGGATCTTGTGCAGGAGAAGATCAGGTGGAATATTAGGGATGGCTCATCATTGAAGAATGATGATGAAGAGAATTGTTGTTTGGCTACCAAAACAAGCAGAGGGAAGGGGAATAAATCCCATCCAAAATCTGAGGCTAAAGGAAAGAAGCTAGATTTGTCCAAAGTGAAGTGTTTTCACTATCACGAACATGGGCATCTCGCCACTAACTGCCCACGGAAAAAAAAAGAACAAGAAGGTTGCTGGAGCTGCAACAGGTGAGGCCTTAGCCTCGCAATTTGAACTTGATTTCTCCTTGATCGCATGCTTGGTTTCAAGTGCAATGGGATCAGTGTGGTATCTTGATAGTGGTGCTTCCTTCCATATGACGAGAGACAAGGAGTTGTTTAGTGACTTGGAGGAGAAGGATCTCCAAATGCATATAGAGATGGGCAATGATGGTAGATATAGTGCGACTGGAATTGGAACCATTACCTTTGAGAGGGAGTCAGGTAAACCATATATGTTGAAAGATGTTATGCATGTTCCATGTCTAAAGAAGAACTTGGTCTTGGTCGCTATGTTGGAGGACAGAGGTTATGACGTTGTTTTCAACGAGGGAAAAGCTTTCCTGCGACATAAAAAAACGGGTCAAACCAAGAGGATAGGGATTCAAGTTAAGAATATCTACAAGCTGGAGGTAGATGGTTGCGCTGCAATGATGGGCAAAGCAGAAGAAGTGGTGAGTCGGGATGAGGGTGAATTATGGCACAAGAGATTGGGCCATCTTCATCATGGCGCCTTGAAGATTTTACAACATATTTCTACTGGACTTCCCAAGGGTACTCTTGCACAGTCAGATCAGTGCAAGGGCTGTACTATGGGTAATTTTGTGAAGACCACCTTTCATGAGAAAGAGAACCATGCTTCGGTGATCCTGGAGAGAATTCACACAGACGTGTCTGGACCTTTCTCGGTTGCTTCAACAGCAAAACACAGGTATTATGTTATATTTTTTGATGACTATTCTCGAAGATGCTGGATCTTATTCATGAAGAAGAAGAGTGAAACATTCTCAAAGTTCTGTGATTTTAAAGCATTGGTGGAGAAGGAGTCAGGGAAGCAAGTGAAGGCTTTGCGGAGCGATAATGGTGGTGAATATATCTCGAATGAATTCAAAGACTTCTGTAGCAAAGAAGGAATTCGAAGAGAACTCATAGTGCCTCGTAACCCACAACAAAATGGGGTCACGGAGAGGAAGAACAGAATGATCGTGTGTGTTGCATGAGCTATGCTACATGACCAGGGCCTACTGATGCACTTGTAGGTGGAAGCATGCAACATTGTGGTTTATGTGCAAAACCGTTGTCCTCGTAGAGTACTTGGAATGAGTACACTTGAAGAATCTTTTACTGGTAAGAAGCCTGATATGTCTCATCTAAATATTTTTGGCTCATCTGTTTACATTCATGTGACAAAGGATGCCAGGAAGAATCTGGAGGTGCCTGCAGAAGTTGGGATATTTGTGGGGTACACATAAACACCCCATAATTATCGTGTGTATTTTCCAAACAGTCGAATGACTGTGATGCGACTGGATTTAAAATTCAATGAGTTGAAAGCCATGAAGTTATCGCTTGAGAGGGAGCTACACTTTCATGTAGAGGAGGAGCTACTTGTTCCCAAATATGAGCCTCTAGATGTGGATCAGCCACAGGATGAGATTCATGGAGTGGAGGAGTCCACTCATGCAGAACCAAACATCAAAACAGGGAGAAAGCGTACCACAGAAGCTGAGAGATTGAAGCTTGATGCAACACAGAATGTAGGAGTCCCTACATCACAGTGCAGACAGAGACAGTCACCTGACCGATTTACTAGATACATGGCTCTTATGAGCAAGTGTATCGTGACAGAGACATCTTCTTTTGAAGAAGAAGTTCAGGAGCCCACATGGGTAGATGCCATGATGGAGGAGTATGACTTCATTGTCAGAAACAATGCTTGAGAGATTGTTCCAAGGCCGATGGGTAAATCAGTGGTAGGTTCAAGATGGATCTACAAGGTAAAGTAAGCTGCTGATGGGAGCGCCGAGAAGTATAAGGCAAGATTTGTTGCCTGGGGTTTCTCACATATCGAGGGGATTGATTATGAAGAAACCTTTGCACCTGTCGCACGGTATTCTTCCATAAGGACCATCCTTGCTCTCTCAGTGCAGATGGGTTGGCACATTCATCATATCGATCTGAAGAGTGTGTTCCTTAATGGGATCATTGAGGAAGAGGTGTACATTGAGTAGGCTGAAGGATTTGAGATCTTCAGCAGCGATTCGCATGTGTGCAGACTCAAAAGAGCATTGTATGGGCTGAAGCAAGCACATCGTGCTTGGTACACATGGATCGACAGCTATTTCACTGGACTTGGCTTCACCAAGAGTGAGGCGGATGCAAACCTATACCAAATTGTGATGGAGGGTAAGCTTTTAATCATTGTTCTTTATGTTGATGATTTAATACTAACGGGTGATGAGCAGTTGATACATTCATGCAAGGCAGATCTTGCAAAGGAGTTTGAGATGAAGGATTTGGGCCTCCTTCATTATTTCCTTGGATTGGAAATATTGCAGCGAGAAGGTGAATTGTTTGTGTCTCAAGGCAAGTATGCTCGAGAGATACTTGGTAAGTTTCACATGGAGGAATGCAAGCCCATGGATACTCCTCTTCCAAGAAATTGGAGGTGTTATCACTCAGGTTTTCCTTGAAGTTGTAAGAAAAGGAAAGTATACCCGAGGTAACCACAAACCAACCTTCAGATGCAGAATCTAGCCAATCTGCATCCAGAGAGGGCTCTCTCTTTATGATTTATCTTTGTTCTTAGAAGGTTTTAGGCTAGTTATAGCTCCAAGAGTTTGTTTGAAAATGGTGGAATCCGCAAACTAGGGGCAAGGTTGAAGATTTTCAATCCATTGGGCTATGGAGTCAAAGGATGGCTTTACTGGATTTCTATTCTACACACAAGATGGCTTTGTAGGGCAAGATAGCCAGACAGAGGACAATCCTTAAAATTTAAAGTGGATGGGATGATTTTGAAGGGATGAAAGGCAGCTAAGAATCTTTCACCATGTTCAAAAGAAAGAAATGAGAAGACTACAAACAAAGAGCAATGAAGAATTCTTTATTATAGTAATCAAGAATGTTTAAATTAGCAAAGCAAGAACATTTAAGAATTTGTGCTTATAACCAATTTAGAGGAAAACATTAAGAACAATCACATCTGAAATCAGAGTACAATTAGGTAAATTCTGATTCAATCCTTTATGTAAATTATTCAGAAATGGACATAATGATATTATAAACTGATATAAAACTTAAGACATAGGGTAGAAAGACTTATTGAACTGCAGTCCGACACATGAATCCTGCAAAAAGTCTTGAGCTTCAAATTGTCATCCAGTAAGCCACAAATAAATTTCTCCAAAATGCTTTTATTCCAAAAACTTCAATTTCACAGCAAAGTAATAGAATCCACCCAAAATACTTCCAAGAGTGAAGTATTTATACAAATTCTAAACTAAAATATCTTGAAAAAATATCAAAATTGGTTCACAAATCTCTCCAACCATTTTACATAAATAGAACTTAAGTAAATGAAACTCAAACTAATGCATATATTTGGCACTATTTTTGATGGATAGGTGATGAAAAAGAGGAGAATTCGAATTTGATCCAACTCTTAGTTGATGATGAGGCATCCAAGTCACTAACTGCTTCCTTTTTTTGTGAATTCTGCTCCAACAATTCTGCAAACTTGGGGTCCAATGATACTTTTGTATTTCTCAATCCGTAATAGATATGTAAAAATGGAAAGAGGTTATTGTGGATAAATATGTTGGTGAGATAAACCTCTTTCAATTTCCTAAAATTCCTCTCCAGCTGTGAACAATAGGCTCTGCAACAAGATGTGTAAAACAGAGTTTACAGAGTCTGAAACATAGCTTGTAAATATGTGCATGTATCTCTCATTATGAAATCACTATGAAAAAATTGAGATAGGTTTTTGTAGATATGTCTCTTAGGAACACAAACCTCCTTATTTTTTGTGAAATGTATTTCTAATTGGCCACAATATTCTCTGCAAAATGATGACTTGATTGTAATTTTCTGCAAAAAGTGCTTTTCAACATTGTTTAATATTTCCAAAACCATAATAGCTGTTAGGAAAGTGAGAGAGGTTTTGGTAGATGGTACTCTTAAGAACATAAACCTCCTTCAGTTTTTTAAAATTCATCTTGGATTGATCACAATAGTTTCTGCAAAACTATGACTAAAACATGCAATTTCTGCAAAAATATTACTTCTTGTTGTGTTTTTCATCTTTTCACTTTTTTGTTCTTTTGACTGTTTTACTTTCACTTTAGACAAACTTGAATGTTGGTGAAAGTATTTTCATCTCTTTTTACCATTTTGCTGCCTTCTGTATTTACTTTTACTGTTTACCTTTGACTGCTCTATAACTTCATTTTAACTTTCACTGACTTTTACCTGATACACTTTAACCACTGATACTCTTTAACTGTTATGCTTTCTAACCTCTGTTTGAATAGATTTGATAAAAATCTTGGAGTAAACAAGTCTTATGACTAGTATTAAGACTATTTATCCAAGGATGTGGTCTTCTGATCACCTGTAAAACAAAACAAATTGTTAAGAAAGCATTGGTTTGCAGGGGAGGTCGAAAAGGTTTCATTTGATTTTGAGAGGTCTGTGAAGTGAATCTAGAATGATTTTTGGGAGGTAAACCATGATCGAATTGGTTAACAGAGGCTTCAGGTGGCGCAGCAGGGTTACAAATGGTTTTACTGCATGGGAGTCTGGTCGTTCACTATGAATGAGAAAAATGAAAAACGCGGGCTTATTTTGTTTCATTCACAAAGTCAATGGGTGGAAGAATTTTTTATTATTTTATTAGATGACGTCAGCATGGTACAGTGGACACATCACGGGGAATGGGCGGTAAGCGGTAAATTCCGCACCGCTTTTGGGGGCAGGTGGTTTTGGATGGGGAGGCAGCGATTCCATTGAACAATCAACACGTGGCCCGGGTACTGTTTCAAAACTGCTTTGATTTCGCGCATTAAGTTTCAGATGGAGGATGGGTAGCGGAATTTTTGAGTGCCGTAGATCTTGAATGGAACGATCTAACGGTGATCCGGACAGGAAATTAGCGGGGAATTTAATGGGCGGGCCCGACGCATTGTTTTATCGTTTTAATCATTTCGAGACACTATTGATTGGCGGAGGGATGTGATTATTAATTAATCCAAGTGATTAATTAATCTCAATGGTTTATGAAGGGTCGGGGTTACGGATGGATTTCAGATTTTATTTGTTTTTTCATTTAAAACATAAAAAACCTATGTTTTAAACTTTTTTCCTGTATATATTTTTTATTATATAGAAATAAATCAATATGATTTATTTACTATAGGGGGCGGGGATAGTTGATAATGATAAGTCTTAACCAAAGGGAGTATGTATTGAGTTTTTTTTTTAAACAAAATAGGGAATAAATACTTTGGTTAAAAATCATAATAAGTGGGTTTTTTGGGATATTATAAAAGGGAATTATATATGTAGGAGAAGGTATTTTGACTAAGGATTTATTAAATAAAATCAATTTGTTAATATGACAAGGGAACAAGGAAAACTCAAAATACTTTACACAACTAAGAGAGTGAAGATTTCTGAAGCAAATTGCATTATATCAACTTCAACACTTTAGAATAGCAAGTAATTTTGAGGGACTTTTATGAAATATGGCATGATTTTCCTAAGTAAAATGGCATTTTACTTAGGAAAAGATTAAGAGTGAATAAGTATAATGATGAATAACTTCAAGTACTAAGGTTTTATTCAATTATTGGGCCAAGGGTCCGGTCCCTCCAAAAGTCAAGGAAATGCCTTGAGCCCCTTTAATCTTCAAATTCCTTAGCACTTTGGGGAAATTAGAGAAAATTGTTAGGGAGAAAGTGAGAGGGGGGAGTTAATGATTTTTACTTTGCTTTACTCTGTAATTCTGCCAATGTATTGTTCTGTCTTTGCACTTGGTGATGAAAGTAAAGGATTAAACACATTTAGCACCATCATTCATCATATGAAACTTTGCAACACCATCTACCTACCCTATCTACTTTACACTACCATTTTCTCTTCTTTATTAGGGTGCACTTAGACTGGAAAACCCTTATCAATCTTCTTTTCTTTTACAAGGAAAATCTATCTAATTCTACCCTTATTACATCCAAGGGCTCAAATTAAACTGTTGAGCACATTTTATTAACTCTACCTATCTACTTATATGCCAAGATTAAACTGTTTGGTCAGATATTTATTCTCTATTCTACAACATGAAATTGAAACATGAATGAGTCAAGTTTAAACAATTTGACTCTTCATAAATTGTGGAAAAAGTTTGACAAGTTGCACACAATTGCTTTATTACAAAAATGAAATAGTAGTGGCATTTGGATTTGCACACTTTCCTTGGTCTATTTTTTGCTTGGGGTTCATTTCTTTCATTTTCTTGACCAATTTATTTTTCTTACCCTTTGATTTTTCTTTTAGGGTATACTCTCTTTACATTTTTTAAATTTTTTGATTTTTTGGTTTTTCAAGAATATGGAACACCTTTGCTAAAGAAAAAGGTTTGAACATATTCCATGGTTCAATCAAGACAATCATGAAAAATGACACCTATTGGTATAGGAGTCTAACACTGGCTCCACTTGGGGATGGCTTTTTCCTTGTGAAAAGTCAAGAACAGCAGGTCAGTTGCCTCAAAATGTCTCGAAACTAAACCATGTAATCTCCTTCTTCTAGTAGCTTTATTGTATATATGATAGTAAAACTTATGAAGCTTAGGGCCTTCACTTCGGGCTTCAACTCCAGTAAGTTACTATCCACTCAAAACTTAAAACTTTGTTGCCCAGTTAGGAATTTTCTGCCTTGTTCCAATCCCAAACATGAATTTATTGTGGTTGAAAATCTTGAATTGAATATAGTCCTTTTTCTGCAACCTGAAATCTGATCTAAAACTAAAACAACACACAAAAATTTTCAAACCAACTTAATGAAAAACTAGCTGAAAATTGAAAAACTAAAAAAAATTCTCGAAATTCTAAGCTTATTAGCACTCATCTATCTACTCAATCTACTGTTCAACTGCTAGTTAGGTAAAATGAAATAGCCAATGCAACCATTCAAGCATTATGTACTTTGATAGATTTTGTTGCATTTTCTTGTTGATTATCAAAATTGTACTTCTGCAACCTATTAGAAACTTGTCAACAAATGAAAGGATAAGGAAACACTTCATTTCCTTTGTTGACTCTAGAAACTGTACAAAAAAATCTTCCAAAATATATACACTGATATTTAACTGATCTGAACAACTGTACATCTGTTCTGGATGGCCTCCATACCATGAATATGAAATGCTATTTTCATCTTTATCTCCCTGTAAACTTTCAGATAAGATTTGTGATGATATTCCTACTGATTGTAATGTTTGAGTGTTGAATCCTTTATCATCTTGATTCTGAAAATCATAGTTAGTTAATAGAGGAATGCTTTGAATGCCTTCAATATTCAACATATCTGCTATTGGATCCTGAAAATCTTGGGAAAATTGCCGGAACCTATGACATATAAAATTCCATGGGACTTCATAAACTTCAACAAGTTTCCCATTCTTTTCTTTAAATATGTTATACCACATTTCCTTTAAAAGCCGAAATGGTTCAAAAAATAGTGGTATGGAACTTTCTTGTGTCATTTGATCATTTATTTCAATGGGAACTGATAACTGCAATTGTGAAACTGAAAAATCTTGATCAATAGTTTCATTATCTTCTTTGTTGTCAATCACAATTCCTAAAGATTGCCGATTATTGATGGCATGATAGTTTTCTCTAATGAACTGAAATGAAGCAAAACAAAGAGGTAAAGAATCTTCACTTATTTCCACATTTTCTGCTCTTCCTTCCTCACTCTCATGGCTGATCTGTATTGGCTGATCACTGTCTTCAATCTGCTGAAACTGCATTTCTTCATCCTCCAGACTAGCTTCTGATATCTCTGTAAAGTTAGCTTCACTTTGGAGAACATAACTATCATCATAATGATCACACTTAGGCAAATCATCAAAATAACGAATGTCATCAAACATACACATTAGAACAAAAGATTCCTCTTCCTCATATTGATTTGTAAATTCATTTTCTGATTTATGATAATTTGAATTAAGAGGAATTTGTTCATGGCTATCAACCTCTTCTATTTCTTCATGGTGATTTTGAATAAAAATTTCTTCTTTCATAGTGATCTCCTGTGTTATTTCATCTAGTTTTCTTACCAAAAGGTTGAGTTTTACTTCTGCAATGTTTTTCCTTTCCTCTTCTTCTACTTTCAACTTTTCCTGTTTGATTTGGAGATTAACTTCCACATCAACTGCAATATTTTGCATCTGTACAAGTGTTTTTGGATCTCTTTCTCTTAACCGAAATTCTATTTCTGAATCAAAGGCACTTGGATAATGCAAGAGAGCTGAATCATGAGGATGTCTAATATTTTCTGGCATTGAATAATAAAATTGATTAAATCTGTCAGAAAATTGTTGTATCGTTTCATTTGAATGTCTTTTTAATTGATTATATTCTTCCATGATCACAAAATAATTAACTTTTATTATCCATCTTTCAAGGAAAAGTTTGATAAACTGTTGGAAATTTGAGATGCTAGCATTAGGCAGATTTTTGAACCAACTCTTTATTCTATTTTGCAAAGAAAGAGCAAAAAGTCTGATTTTAACATCATCTTCATCAATCTCAAATAAATCCAAATAATTCTCAAAACCTTGAATATGTTTTTCGGCAGTGATACCATTCTCTCCATCAAATCTAGGAAGATACTTGTAGTATTTTTTAGGAAAATCATGGAGTATAGGAGGTAAAATAAGGGGCTTATATCTATCTAGAACTTTATATAGAACAGGGATATGTACATGGATTGCAATATCAGTCTTGATTATTTGAGGCTTCTTAATTGGAAAATGATCATCATTAAATTCATAAGAAAGCTGCTCAAAGAGATTAGGAGAATTATTACTTACAAACTTCAAAGGAAAATAACTAAAAACTAATCTAAGATCTTCTATAAAATACAATATACATTGAAAAATTTTCTTAATGAGAAAGAACATAATGTCTTGAATTAAGATCCAAGTTGAAAGCCTGATCTTTCCATATTGTCCTTTGAGGTTCATTCCTCCAGTGGAGTCTTGATTCTGAAATTGATTTGGAGTCGCCAGGTGGATGATTTTAACCTTTGTGTGTCTGATCCCCGTCCACCATCATAGATCAGATCTAAACCTGTAAAACAATTCTGAAGAAAAAGTTAGTTCTTCAGGAAACCAAATTTTGAATATTTTATGATTATTTTATTTTTTTATGAATTTTCAAAACAACTTCTATGATTTCTTTAAGAAATTTAAGATTTTTAATTAAAATTTTCTCAAAGATTTATTAAACTAGAGAGTCTGATTGAATGTTTTGAATCCAAAGTTCAGTTTATAAGCTAAACCAGAGATAGACTGAAGCAGCATTTGTTTACTATGCAGTTGCAGAGCAAAAGAATTTCAAAGGCTACCTGGTTGATCCTCAGACTCTGTCTATAGCTTATAAATCAAACAATAGTATCAATAAAACGATTCAGATCCCCAGTATGGTCGCCACTATGTTATCACTCAGGTTTTCCTTGAAGTTGTAAGAAAAGGAAAGTATACGTGAGGTAACCACAAACCAACCTTCAGATGCAGAATCTAGCCAATCTGCATCCAGAGAGGGCTCTCTCTTTATAATTTATCTTTGTTCTTAGAAGGTTTTAGGCTAGTTATAGATCCAAGAATTTGTTTGAAAAATGGTGGAATCCACAAACTAAGGGCAAGGTTGAAAGTTTTCAGTCCATTGGGCTATGGAGTCAAAGGATGGCTTTACTGGATTTCTATTCTACACACAAGATGGCTTTACAGGGAAAGATAGCTAGACAGAGAACAATCCTTAAAATTTAGAGTGGATGGGATGATTTTGAAGGGATGAAAGGCAGCTAAGAATCTTTCACCATGTTCAAAAGAAAGAAATGAGATGACTACAAACAAAGAGCAATGAAGAATTCTTTATTATAGTAATCAAGAATGTTTAAATTAGCAAAGCAAGAGCATTTAAGAATTCGTGTTTATAACCAATTTAGAGGAAAACATTAAGAACAATCACATCTGAAATCAGAGTACAATTAAGTAAATTCTGATTCAATCCTTTATGTAAATTATTCAGAAATGGACATAATGATATTATAAACTGATATAAAACTTAAGACATAGGTTAGAAAGACTTATTGAACTGCAGTCCGACACATGAATCCTGCAAAAAGTCCTGAGCTTCAAATTGTCATCCAGTAAGCCACAAATAAATTTCTCCAAAATGCTTTTATTCCAAAAACTTCAATGTCACAGCAAAGTAATAGAATCCACCCAAAATACTTCCAAGAGTGAAGTATTTATACAAATTCTAAACTAAAATATCTTGAAAAAATATCAAAATTGGTTCACAAATCTCTCCAACCATTTTACATAAATAGAACTTATGAAACTCAAACTAGTGCATCTATTTGGCACTATTTTTGATGGATAGGTGATGACAAAGAGGATAATTCGAATTTGATCCAACTCTTAGTTGATGATGAGGCATCCAAGTCACTAACTGCTTCCTTTTTTTGTGAATTCTGCTCCAACAATTCTGCAAACTTGGGGTCCAATGATACCTTGTTATTTCTCAATCCGTAATAGATATGTAAAAAGTGAAAGAGGTTATTTTATATAAATATGTTGGTGAGATAAACCTCTTTCAATTTCCTAAAATTTCTCTCCAGATGTGCGCAATAGGCTCTGCAAAAAGATGTGCAAAACAGAGTTTTTACAGAGTCTGAAAAATAACCTCCAAAGATGTGCATGTATCTCTCAGCCTGAAATCACTGTGGAAAAAATGAGATAGGTTTTTGTAGATGTGTCCCTTAGAAACAAAAACCTCCTTCAGTTTTGTAAAATGTATTTCTAATTGGCAAAAATAGTCTCTGCAAAATGATGACTTAAACTGGAATTTTCTGCAAAAAGTGCTTTCCAACATTGTTTAATATTTCCAAAACCATAATGACTGTTAGAAAAGTGAGAGAGGTTTTTGTAGATGGCCCTCTTAAGAACATAAACCTCCTTCAGTTTTTTAAAATTCATCTTGGATTGATCACAATAGTTTCTGCAAAACTATGACTAAAATATGCAATTTCTGCAAAAATGTTCCTTCTTGTTATGTTTTTTCATCTTTTTACTTTCTTGCTCTTTTGACTGTTTTACTTTCACTTTAGACAAACTTCACTATTGGTGAAAGTATTCTCATCTCTTTTTACCATTTTACTGTCTTCTGTATTTACTTTTACTGTTTACCTTTGACTGCTCTGTAACTTCATTTTAACTTTCACTGACTTTTACCTGATACACTTTAACCACTGATACTCTTTAACTGTTATGCTTTCTAACCTCTGTTTGAATAGATTTGATAAAAATCTTGGAGTAAACAAGTCTTATGACTAGTTTTAAGACTGTTTATCCAAGGATGTGGTCTTCTGATCACCTGTAAAACAAAACAAATTGTTAAGAAAGCATTGGTTTGCAGGGGAGGTCGAAAAGGTTTCATTTGATTTTGAGAGGTCTGTGGAGTGAATCTAAAATGATTTTTGGGAGGTAAACCATGATCGAATTGGTTAACAGAGGCTTCAGGTGGCGCAGCAGGGTTACAAATGGTTTTACTGCATGGGAGTCTGGTCGTTCACTATGAATGAGAAAAATGAAAAACGCGGGCTTATTTTGTTTCATTCACAAAGTCAATGGGTGGCAGAATTTTTTATTATTTTATTAGATGACGTCAGCATGGTACAGTGGACACGTCACGGGGAATGGGCGGTAAGCGGTAAATTCCGCACCGCTTTTGGGGGCAGGTGGTTTTGGACGGGGAGGCAGTGATTCCATTGAACAATCAACACGTGGCCCGAGTACTGTTTCAAAACCGCTTTGATTTCGTGCATTAAGTTTCAGATGGAGGATGGGTAGCGGAATGTTTGAATGCCGTAGATCTTGAATGGAACGATCCAACGGTGATCCGGACAGGAAATTAGCGGGGAATTTAATGGGCGGGCCCGACGCATTGTTTTATCGTTTCAATCATTTCAGGATGCTATTGATTGGCGAAGGGATGTGATTATTAATTAATCCAAGTGATTAATTAATCTCAATGGTTTATGAAGGGTCGGGGTTACGGATGGATTTCGGATTTTATTTGTTTTTTTCATTTAAAACATAAAAAACATATGTTTTAAACTTTTTTTCCTGTGTATATTTTTTATTATATAGAAATAAATCAATATGATTTATTTACTATAGGGGGCGGGGATAGTCGATAATGATAAGTCTTAACCAAAGGGAGTATGTATTGGGTTTTTTGTTTAAACAAAATAGGGAATAAATACTTTGGTTAAAAATCATAATAAGTGGGTTTTTTGGGATATTATAAAAGGGAATTATATATGTAGGAGAAGGTATTTTGACTAAGGATTTATTAAATAAAATCAATTTGTTAATATGACAAGGGAACAAGGAAAACTCAAAATACTTTACACAACTAAGAGAGTGAAGATTTCTGAAGCAAATTGCATTATATCAACTTCAACACTTTAGAATAGCAAGTAATTTTGAGGGACTTTTATGAAATATGGCATGATTTTCCTAAGTAAAATGGCATTTTACTTAGGAAAAGATTAAGAGTGAATAAGTATAATGATGAATAACTTCAAGTACTAAGGCTTTATTCAATTATTGGGCCAAGGGTCCGGTCCCTCCAAAAGTCAAGGAAATGCCTTGAGCCCCTTTAATCTTCAAATTCCTTAGCACTTTGGGGAAATTAGTGAAAATTGTTAGGGAGAAAGTGAGAGGGAGGAGTTAATGATTTTTACTTTGCTTTACTCTGTAATTCTGCCAATGTATTGTTCTGTCTTTGCACTTGGTGATGAAAATAAAGGATTAAACACATTTAGCACCATCATTCATCATATGAAACTTTGCAACACCATCTACCTACCCTATCTACTTTACACTACCATTTTCTCTTCTTTATTAGGGTGCACTTAGACTGGAAAACCCTTATCAATCTTCTTTTCTTTTACAAGGCAAATCTATCTAATTCTACCCTTATTACATCCAAGGGCTCAGATTAAACTGTTGAGCACCTTTTATTAACTCTACCTATCTACTTATCTGCCAAGATTAAACTGTTTGGTCAGATATTTATTCTCTATTCTACAACATGAAATTGAAACATGAATGATTCAAGTTTAAACGGTTTGACTCTTCATAAATTGTGGCAAAAGTTTGACAAGCTGCACACAATTGCTTTATTACAAAATGAAATAGTAGTGGCATTTGGATTTGCACACTTTCCTTGGTCTATTTTTTGTTTGGGGTTCATTTCTTTCACTTTTTTGACCATTTTATTTTTCTTACCCTTTGATTTTTCTTTTAGGGTATACCCTCTTTACATTTTTTAAAATTTTTTGATTTTTTGGTTTTTCAAGAATATGGAACACCTTTGCTAAAGAAAAAGGTTTGAACATATTCCATAGTTCAATCAAGACAATCATGAAAAATGACACCTATTGGTATAGGAGTCTAACAGGAGGAAAGAGGATGCTACATCGACAGAGGTAGTGGATGCCACTATTTATCAACAGTTGTTGGGTTCGCTCATGTATTTAGTTAATACAAGACCGAACATATGCTATGTGGTGAACTAGCTTATTCAAGCAATGTTTAAGCCTACCAAGCTCTTTTCGAAGGCAAGCAAGCATGTCCTGAGGTATTTCAGGGGCACATCTGAGTATGGCTTATTATACAGACAGGCGGATGAAGTGAAGTTGCATGGCTTCATGGATGCAGATTGGGCAGGCAGCCCAACGAACAGAAAGAGCACATCAGGAGGGGTTTTCAGTATCGGATCTACAGCAGTT
This sequence comes from Pinus albicaulis, assembly GCA_034641835.2. Taxonomy (NCBI): domain Eukaryota; kingdom Viridiplantae; phylum Streptophyta; class Pinopsida; order Pinales; family Pinaceae; genus Pinus; species Pinus albicaulis. The sequence continues at coordinate 1,611,878,449 of CM076584.1, read as the reverse complement.
TCTTGGTACAACAGGAAACAAAGATCCGTGGCACTCAGTTCAGTGGGAGCAGAATACATGGCAGCAAGTCATGCTGCATGTGAGGCTATCTGGATGGGGAATATCCTGGTCGGTCTGTTTGGTTCTCATTTAGATCCTACAGTGATATATTGTGGTAATCAAAGTTGCATTAACTCTCGATTAATCATGTGTTTCAAACATTGTGTGCAGCGTAAGTTCATGTTGCTTCAGTACATTCCTATGGAAGATCAGGATGCAGATATTCTGACAAAGGTGCTCAGCAGGAGCAAATTCGAATACCATACAGGCAGGATTGGGGTGAAGCATAATCCCTATCTCAGTTGAGAGGGAGTGTTGAGATTCAACAAGATGATGAGCTTAGTGAAAAGTAAGCACCTTCACTAAGTGGGGCCCGCGGGCTATTTTTAGGTGTATGTCTATTTTTAGACATGGTGAGCATATTCTATAAGTTGCAGGATGTTATTTGTAGATGGTTGATCAAATGTGAAAAATAGATGAAATTATATTTTTATAAGATAATCAGGCAAAGTCTATTTATAGATCGTCAATTTAAAAATAGGTGCATGTCGATTATTATTAACCCTTAATAATAATCCGACAATAAATATCAACTTATTCTCTTGGATTACTTTATTTCAGTGAAAATATTTGTCAAATCAGTGGGCTGAAGGAATTATGCAATTCCTAGGGTTGGTTGGTGACTTATGCATGGAGGACTCAGTTAGAACTGAAGTGGAAAAGTTATGACAGAGTTGGAAGAGTAGTTACAGGAGTTGTTATTTAGTTTAACTCAGTTAAGTGAGTTAAACTCAGTTGTGCTAGTTGTATCTAGTTCTAACTGAAAGATACACTAGTGAGAGTTTAGTGAATTAATTATTTAATTAATTCATAACTAGAGACTCACTTGCAACTGAACAAATACAGCATTTAAATACTTGCATGTCAGTTCCAGTGGAGACCCAGTGGAGAGATAGGTGAAAGGGTGAGATGGACTATCTGTTGTGACTATAGTGATGCATTCGATGCATTTGACACACATTGGAGATGCCAATGAGGATTGCGCAGTCAAGGCAAGGCCAATTTGAATTCATTCAGGGGTCTTCTTCAGCAGGGATTACGCAATGAAGGCAGGTTGTCAGGAGGCAAGAAATTGGTGCATAGATATGAAAATTTATGCATGACAGTGTGTAATGATTATTGATTGTACTGAGAGCTTGATGTACTAATTTTTGTATGATATTATTACATTATCCATTGATATACATAATGTGTCAACCTCGTTAAAATAATGAAACATGCTCTTGTTCAATTCGAGTCTTTGATACGATCTTGTAAAATCCCAGTCGAGTCTTTCTCTTGATCTCCAAATTTGAACCTTCACTCCATCTGCCTTTTAGATGGACTGAAGCTTGGGGGGCATCTACCTTGAATTTAGTCACCGTGCTGGGGGCATGCCCACTTTTTCGAGCATAGTTTGTTTCTGTTTCAAGCTTGTGTAAAAATGAAACCATTTTTGTTTTACCTCTTATGATTTCCATTTTATCAGCCTTCTTTTCTAGATGAGCCTTGGTTTCCTCATTCCATCGCTACCATCTGCTCAGCCAATCATATGCCCTCACTTGGTTGTTTTACCCATTCCTGAGGAACTATTGCAATGAGTGGTCTTGTTACCCAGTCTCCTGACCTTTACTTGTTCTGAGAAGTTCCACCATCACCGAAACCAGTTGCTACCCTTAATACCACTCGTTCCTCCAGGTGGAGTCATATTTTAGCTCTTTTCTGACTCTATAAAACTGAAAATATTGTCGAGACTCTTGTTGTTTTGAACTCCTTAAATGGTTGGGAAACGATATCTACCCAATATACATTTACCCTTTTTTCGAGTTGGGATAGATTATTTACGAAAAACGAATACCTTAGCCAATCGCGACTAAGAGGTTCTTTCAAATATTGTTTTCTACCTTTTCGGATCTGAGGGACTATTTACGAAAAGGGACATGCTGGAGTTTTCTTTTCCGCTTCTTTTCAAACTCTATAAACATGAAAATATGTCGAGTTCTTCCTTTGTCAGACTCGTTAAACTCTGATGACATCGGATACCGTCACCATGACGTTCACCGAGTTTCTCCTTCCTAGAGCTCGTAAAATGTACTAGGATGGATTTGTCCGAAGGACAAACTTACAGCACAAGCATATGTTATCCCCTTCAAGCTTTTTTTTCAAAAATAATTGGGGTAATCACCAGAAATGGTGGGGGAAAATGGAACAAGTTCTTAGTTGTGTCGACAGTATGTTGCGCTTGAACATGACACTCATCTGCATTCATGTCGGGTTGGGGACATCTCATTTCATCATTTTTTCCTCCATGGGTTTGGGTAATCTGTTTTAACCTCTCATCCGATTTTTTCCATGTCATCATGACCTCAGATCCCTTGACGTCAAATTCTTCCAAATCCAAAGTCCTGTCACTGATATGTTCAAGATAAATTTACCTCTGCAGTTTTCAAACCTTCCTCTAATCCTATGTTTGGTCCTGATTCACTATCATCATGTTCCTTTGTCTCGTGTCGATGATGTGGGAAACATTATGGCCCTCCTTCAACCGGGTCACTTCCTATCGACTTTAGCTCATTATTCGGTAATTTGATCTAGAGAATCCCTTCCGGTACGTTGGAGCTTGCATGCCTTAATGGAAAGTTCTTCACATTCGACGACAGGTCCACATCATTGGCCTTCGATCGAGTGATTCTACGGGTTTTCAATGCCAGATTATTGTTCAAATTGCGTGGATTGTACCTATTTTACCTTGAGATTCATTGTTATTATTGGTGGTTTCTCTCGTGCCTGTTAACAGCTTTCATCATTGGCTGGTAATCAGGTGACTTTCTTGCATGTTCGACTTCAGGTCACATATTCGCATGCTTGAATTTGTACTTGTTCGGGTCGAGATGGAGTGCAAGACCCTGGGTTTTGTCTGATAAAATCCAGGCTGCAGGATATTGTGGTTTATCATGACTTTATGCATATCTCTTTTGATTGGATGGCTGCAACCATACCTAAGTCTTTTGTTGGTCCTCACTGTTGGATGGCTACGTCCATACCTCGGATCTCAGTTCATATATGCACTCTATTATGGATGGTTGCGCCCATGCCACCTGATCATGTATCAGAGATATCAGTTGTATTTGTACTTGCAAGTCTTCTGACAATGGTGTTTGGTTCGAATGTGTTCTCGTAAAGCATTTCACTCCTCCCTCTCTCTTGAACCTCATGCTTTAGGGCGCATCTGTTACACAAGATTTTGTCACTATCCCTGCAATCCCTGTCCCGCACATTGGAGGATCATTTTTGTGACTAAAAAAAAAATTCATGCCTTTCAAATACCATTATTACATCCCTTTCCATCAGTACAACATTCCTTATATTGACAATTCCCTGAGCAGACCATCAGAAACACATGTTTTTTCCTTGGCGCTAGTAGACTGTTATGCCCTCGCGCCAATGAGGAAGATTAACATTGGGTCCCACACCAATTGGCGCTCTGTCCCGGTGAGCTACCCACGCCAACCTATTTATGGAATTTCTTTTAAATATAGAGGCAAAGTTTCTATCCTAACAACTTCGTGGGCAAGTCATCTGGAGTGGTTCGACTGAATAACCACAGCCTCCCTCCTTTGGCCTCTTGTTTCCACATTTTTTGAAACCTCCCAAGGTATAAGGCCTCCCTTCCACCATTGTAGGGATCCCAACCTCCTCCTCTCCCTCTATAAATAAAGCCATCCTCCATTGATGAGCTAGCTAAACATATTATAGCTGAAACACTGAAGAGAATTCATGAACATTTTGCTAGAAATATAGAATGGAAAGAGACCTCAGTCGAGAGAGCTTAGGATTGTGTCCTCACCCCGTCTGAATTCCCCGACGATTCTTCGAGACGTGCTTTGACTGAACCCCACTGAAGGAGGCTGCGACATCAAGGCTCCGATTGTAACTCTTTCTTCTATTTATACATATACATGATTATTTTTTGATTCCCATCTTGCGTTAATGTGTTTTATTTGATGCAATATGCTTAACCTTCCTTGACTGGTTAGTTGATTATGAATGAAATCATTGTTTTGTATGTTTCTCTTATTTGCTGATCTTTGTGCAGGTATCTGAGCACTGTTGTAGAAGGATTGTGACCTGTCGAGATAGAGATCAAGAGGCCACCATCACTACAGTGACGACAGCATTGGAATCCAGGTAGGTCGATCTACCCTGTCCTTTGCATTCATTAATTAGGAACCTACACTTTAGCTTGTCCCTTTGTTGCTAGACCCACTCTAGGGCTAGAGGGATTGTGTCTGCTCGCAGAGAGGATTTACCTTCCCAACACTTTTATGAAGAAAACTTAGCTCCCTCATCTTTTAACTTTTAAATTTTGTTCAGCTTGAAGAAATCCTCCCTCTTAGCTCGTAAAGCACCCCTTGATGGTATTCTCCAATTTGAGCTTGACCACGTTTTTAAGTGCATTGACCTAGTGGTTCGTGGCCTTGATTGACTTGTAAAAAACAATGTTTGCAAGGATGCGAACTTTACTAGTGTAACCACCCCTTCCACATTTATCCACTTTCATCGGCATGTTGGGGTAAACATGAGTTGAGGGATACTATGAAATGAATCGACCTCCTAAGTACAGTTAATTAAGTGGAGTCAACAAACTAGAATCTTACCGACCTTCCTCGGGAGCTAAACAACCACTCCCAGTGCCAAAAACCTGAGTTGGAATTATTTTTCAATGACTTTGTCTCCCAACAACATGCATGACAAGGCCTCCATGCGATTGAGGACCTCCAACTACATGGATAATCCTAACAGGGTGTGGTTGTGACCCAAATTCCTTAGTAGAGGGTGCGTTCTTGGATTATGAGCCTATATTCTAGGTTATCCTCCACACCAGTTCCCATAGCTAAATGAGACTTTCAAAAATGATAAATAACATCAGGACAAAACCATCCATAAAAAAATTGATCAAATAATTGCCCTAACCAAGCCTAACCATGACATTCATTTCATCAAAAATAATGAGAACATGTAATCTACAGGTCATGAATGCATATCTAAACATAAGGGTATGATACTTATCTGAGAATCATCAAGGATGTCTAATTCCCTCTCCTAATAGCTATAATAACATTTGTTAGCTCATGCATTCATTAATTGTTCATCAACTGATCAAAACATGTCAAGATACATAACTAGAACCTATCATGAAACCATGCTTATAACCAAGATATAACCAGAATAATAGCCATGGTAGACCAACCATCAAAGCCACATAATAACAAGTACAAATACTCGTGAAATACAAAAGGAATAGAGATCTTATTAACATATGAAAAATCCAACCAAGTCAAGGACTTCCACGTACCACCTAACTGTAGATTGAGCTAAACCAAATATTTCTTTCAGTCAATCACCCTAGTACCATATTCCAAGCATGAATGTGGGACTCAAAACAAAAATAGTGCCAGGGTTTTCTAGAGATTAAACCACCTCCACCCTCATGATCCTGCGATCTTGCCAAAACTGGTCAAGATATCACATAATAAAACTGATACATAAACAATCAGGGCTTCCCATAGATTAAACCAACTCCACCCTCGGGATTTACCACAATCCCTTCAAAAATATTCAAGGGATTACTAGGCCCAAAACAAGCTTGGATTCCTGAGAATTTCTTCACCAATACCTTGAGGAATTTTTATGTCTCCACCCTCAGGCTTTACTGCAATCTCACAAAAACCGGTTAAGGGATTCCTAGGCCTATGGGAATTTTCCTGAGACCACCTCACCCTGTTGCAAAACCATCTGACAATCCAAATCTCAACCACATAAAATAACCCCATCACACCATGATTATCTAGAAATGGCAAGGCAAGGCTGAAACCATTGTCATGGCTGGAAAAATCCATGCCAATGACAACAAGATAACAAAATACACACATGCATATACCATGCATTCAAAAACAAACTAGGAAACCACACAGTAACCTATTACCTACAAGTATTCCTACTAAAGATACTTGATCCAACCTTTCCTTGCTTGTCCCTTTCTTTCATTTGCTTCCTTGTCCTTCCTTTGCATTCCTTTCTCCAATGCTAGAGTGCTCCAAGAATGCTCTAAGTGTGCAAGAGTATGAGAGAATAAAGAGTGCTCCAAGCTAAAATTGAAAAAATGCTGTGAACTGATCTGCAAAAGCTTTTTTCTAATTGAGACCTCTATTTTCTTCAATTTCCTCTATTTTCCCTCTCATGCAATTTTGTGACCTGTCATCTCCCTTTTCCCCTATTTTCGTTTATTTTCATAAATAAAATGCCAATTAATGTCTCTTTTCCTTTTCAAATCCTTTTCCAATTTCCTTATCCATAATAAACTAAAATGAATAGCCACTGGGATTTTTTGCCCAACATTCAGCTTGGAATACGTGTCCTGTGACCTTGGTCTTATTTTTCCTTTATTAACTTTATTACATTAACTTTTAACCCGAAGTTGTACAGACCCCTCCCCCTTAGGGGAACACCGTCCTTGGTGTTTTATGACATCTATGACCAACAAGAGCACTAAAAACCAAAACATGCTACCCATGGAGCTTTATAACTTAGCTCGATGCAGTATTTAAAATGGACAACCTGCTGAAAAGAAAAACCAACATGACAACCATGACAACATGAAAGCCATACCACTTATGGGAGATTTATAACACAACTCATTTTGGTATTTACAATAACAACCATACATAAATATGTACATATACCAAAACTCCTTTGCCTCAATGAGAAAATAATGAAGGATACATAGCCCACATCTGATCAACCATCTCCCATGTAGCTTCATCGGGCCCAAAGTGCTTCAACTGTAGTTTAACTTGCTCAATTGCTTAGTTTTGTAGCATGATTTATTTCCATTTCAATATGCATCGATTGTCTAGCTAGTATTCTCCTTCTGGCTCCACCTACAATAAATACCAATCAATCACATTATCACCATCCTTTACATATATTTAAAGCAATGAAACATGGAAAACATCGTGAACTTTCACTATTGGCAGCAGTGCAAGTATGTAGACCACTGGTCCAATGATCCGGATATTGGGGGGAGGCCCCCAAGATCTAAAAAAATGAAATGAAAAAATAAAATAAGAGAACACATAGTAAACAAAACCACAAAGAAACTTTTATTATTAAAACAGAGAATAACTATAAAATCTACATTGTGGTGGACAATCTGTCCTTTCACAAAATTTGACTTGTTACTTATAGTCTTTTTTAGTTAAAATACCATGGGTAAATTCCATAGGTGGGTAAATACCATGGGTGAATGAATACCATGGGTAGATTCCACTTACAATACCATGGTTGGATAAATACTATGGTTGGATGCCACTTACAATACCATGGGTAAATTCCATGGGTGGATGAATACCATGGGTGGATAAATACCATGGGTAGATGCCACTTACAACACCATGGGTAAATACCATGGGTTGATGCCACTTTCCATTCAGATCATTCCTCCCCCCTTAATAATCAATGGTCCCCATTGTGTGAAGTTCCCTCATCAGAAGCCTAATTTGTTGAATCTGAAGAGCCACTAAATAGAAGGTTTTTGTGTGGTTAACCCATAACCATGATGAACGAAGATCTGAGGATAGAGATACCTTGTAATGCTGGTGACCAACTGTGATACTAAAAGTGTGTGGCCTAGAAAATGGACTTCAATGAAATGTGGGCTTGTGGGTGACCCATAACAATGACAAGCGAAGACCTAAGGATAGATATACCCTGTAATTCTTGTGACCAACTGTGATATTGACAGTGTGCGGACTATAAAATGGAATTTGATGAAATAGGGGTTTCTGAAGTTGACTCATAACCTTAGGCTCTTGGGTGACCCATAACCATTATGCTTGTCAGTTTACTTGGTAAAATTATGGTGGCTTGTCTGGTAGATTCTTATATCCAATGAGATGTTGTAAAGGCTTCTTTCACATTATAGACCTCTTGTTGCAACTTTGCTGATAAATTCTACTACAAGTGATGAAACCAAATTCTGTCAAAGACCCATTTGAGATATTGAAGAGATGTTTCCATTGATATAAGAAACTTGAGAAAATGATTCGATAAACTCATGGTACATGTGGTCTTGCAACGTTCCAGACATGTGTAGCTTCGATTGCTCATATCTCTCAAACCGAGAAATGAAATCAAATTTCGTAAAAAACACATTTGAGATCATAAAAATAATTTCAAATTATATATTTTGTAACCTATAATATACTCTATGGTGGCCATGTAAATTGCATGAATTTTTCTTAATATTGTTGCAAAACTTTGAAAATGAAATATGCTTCAAACCCTCATTCCCATGGAGCCATAACCTGAATATGATACCACTGATGCGGATCTTTGGGGGGGGGGGGGGGGGGGCCAAGATATAAAAAAATTGAAATGCTAATTCTAGAAGAAAATAGGAGAACACGCAGTAAAAAAAACCACAAAGAAACTTGTTTTATTAAAACAAAGAATAACTGTAAAATCTACATTGTGGTGGACAATCTATCCTTTTACAAAATGTGATTTGTTACTTATAGTATTTTTTAGTTACAATACCATGAGTAAATTCCATGGGTGGGTAAATACCATGCATGAATGAATACCATGGGTAGATGCCACTTACAATACCATGGGTAGATGCCACTTACAATACCATGGGTGGATGAATACCATGGGTGAATGCCACTTACAATACCATGGGTGGATAAATACCATGGGTGAATGAATACCATGGGTTGATGCCACTCACAACACCATGGTTAAATACCATGGATGGATGCCACTTTCCATTCAGATCATCCAATTCTCTCAAGGATCTCGAAAGGCTTGCAATACCGAGGTGCCAACTTAGAACATGACCCAAACCTCAAGGAGGTCTTCTTGGGCTTGATGTGCAAGTAAAAATGATCCCCAACCTGAAACTAATTAAATTTCATATGCTGATATGCATAAATCTTCAGTATATCCTATTCTTCCTTTAGATTCTTCTTAATAACCTGCATTTCATATTCCATCTCTTCCAACATGTCTGGTCCAATCAATATCTTGTTCACTAGTTATGAGGCTCATTATTAGGTATATTTTAAGGGGTTAAAATGCCATCCTTCAGCCTATTAAGTTACCTCTCTCTCACATTTATTTACATTTTTTTCGTATTATGCTTAGTGAGAAGGGTGAAATATGTGTTCCATGTCTTGTTTCCTAATCTGATTTAACTACAGGAAATGCAGCCATTTTTGAGACATTTTCCACTTAAGGCCTCATAGTAGACAACAAGGAGAGATTGTAGGAGGGTTTTCCACCTCCTTAACTCCCTCAATCAGAAAATATCACACCAATATATCTCCCAATATCTCAAAGGCAAAGGCATCCAAGCAAGTGGCAGTTATGAGGATCCAAGCTCCACTCTTCTTGAGATCAAGGAGCCCATATTCCTACTTTTTAGGGAGCGGTTGATAGCTAGGTAACTCTTGAGCTATGATTTAGTGTTAGTTTTCACTATCATATGATGTATTAGACCTTTTGATGCAATGATAATGAGAAGTTGCTTGATCCATCATTGATTTAGTCTTAGAGGAATGATGTTTTTCGGTTAGGGCCCAATCCATTGGATAAGTCCCTCTTTTATATTTATAGACTCCTTTTATGTTCCAACAGTTTGTTTAATTTCCATGCATTCTAGTAGCAACAAAAATCTATCAAAATTGTGCTTGTAGCCTCTCTTTCTCACCTCTCTCATGAGAGCATGAGGAGACGAATCTCCAACCACAATCCAAAATATTTTCTTTATGATTTATTGCAAAGGTAAATAGTGTGATTATCATGTTCATCATATGCTTACTATAAGTTAGAAGTTGGATTTGTGCTTAGATCATATTTTGGCATAGGTTAAGTAGGGCTTTCTATTCAACTCATCTTTTCCACTCTTAAACATGTTAGTTTGTCAATGATCAATGCATGGATGTGTGTAGTGACTTCAGGAATTTCTACAGCTATAGGGAAAGGACCCCTTTCATCACTATAATCTTGGACGTCATCCTCCTTCTCTCCAACCTCCAATTCTGCCACCAAAACCTTGCTTTGTGAAATCACCTTCATCACCACCGTGAGCAGCCATCCAAGTGAAAAATAGGCCTTGCAAGGGTTTTGAGGTTGGATAGAGGTGTTGGTCACCCCTCGCTCACCTACTTCCACCATATCCCACTTTTTCACACCTTCCTCCCATCCTTTCCACCCTTAGATCCCTCTATGTATGCTTCTTTTAACACTTCATAACTTCTTGTAGCAATATAGAGATCCTATAGCAGCACTGTAGGTCACCATTTCCACTCAATTTTTGCTCCTTATTGACAATTGAACCTAGGATAGGATGCATTTTATCCTCAAATCTGAATTCATGACCAGAAGAGACCCCTGGGCCACTCAAAATCTTCTTCCTCCATTGCCGCAAAATAGAGTAGGCATCAGTGTTTTGTTTCATCTGATAATTAGCTTGAATAGGACAGCAGTTTACATGCAAGTAAAATTTAGGTGAAGCAGTAGATAGAAGTTTATTTTATGGTATGATGAAATGTGATATGATAGAATAGTTTCTTTACTCCAAATGAATGGATAATTAGATGAATTATTTCCCTTAACATAATTTCCTTTTCTACAATTAGGTTAATTGTTTATGGTTTGATTTCACTATCAAATGCAAATAGAAGTTTGATAGGAACTCTCTCTCTATTAGATTAGAGGTAATTATTTGCATTACATTAGCTACTTTCACTTAAATCTAGTAGGAGGAATGGCCTAGAAGTACTATTGATCAGAAGACCTAGTTGCGGGTGGCATGAGTAGAATCCATTTCTTGTGCATATAGAACTGTCACCTCTAAGTTTGTATGAACCTTGCGTTTATAATTAGAGTTGAGTAGCCCTTGGGAGTTTCATCACTCTTGGTGCAATACCAAGGCTCACCACTTTTTGGCGTTGTTGTCGGGTCGGTGTCTAAGTAGATGCTTGTTTGTGGTTAAGCATTATTTTTTGTTTTTGTTTTGCATTCAGATTGAAAAAGTGAAAAGAAACAAAAAAATATATATTCTTTCATGCCTCGTAGGAGTAGGGAAAACCAAGGAAATTTTCTACCAAAAACCTCCACATTCCCACACAGTCAACCTGCACTCTTCTTCTATGACTGTGAGTTAGAATACCCTCTATGTGAGCACCCTGAAATCTTTGAAGAACCTATTGGGGAAGAAGAAGAACCTACTTCACCTATCCAGGCTATGGCTGAGAATAGAAACCAAGAGGTCTTTCCCATCATAGAAACCAGTGGAGATACTAAGATGAAAAACATCATCTCTTCAACCCTTCCACACTTCCATGGCCTAACTTCTAAGGACCTTGACACTTTCATGTTTGAGTTTGTTGCTATCTCTAGGAATTATGACTATGCCTCAAATGAACATAAGTTGGAATTGTTCCCCTCTACCCTCAAGGATGCATCCTTGTGCTGGTTCATGGGTCTGCCTGGGGAAAACAACACTACTTGGGCCCAAATGCAGGAATCCTTAAACAAAAGGTACAAATACTATTTTAGGTCCAAATAAACCAAGGAAGAAATATTTAGGATGACCCTAGGGCCTGATTAATCTTTAGAAGACTATGAGGAAAGGTTTCATATTAAATACAAGAGGCCAACTGCACCCTTTATCCTAGATAAATCAAGTTAGTTCTTCTACGAGGGATAAGGGAGGAAGTGTTGGAAACCCTCAACATGATATATGGAGGAGATATATACCAGTTGGCCTATGGCAACATCAAAACTGTGGTCAGAAACCATTCTAGGGAAAAAAAAAGGGGGTAGAAGTAACCAAGGCTTGACCAGTACCTCTTCCTCCACCTCATCCATCGAAATTGAGATAGGGAACATGTTAGAGGATTTCAAGAGTGAAATGTTGCATATGTTTTCCTTGCAAATGGATAGCATGTAGATCAAGAAGAAACAAAAGGAGGGTATAGAGAGCCCTAGCTATATTTTTCCCTAGATGCACTAAAATACACCCTAGGAATGAATTCCAATGAATGTCATAGAAGTATGCTTGGTGTGTGAAGAAAACAATGCAACAGAAAAATTTCCTTCCTTACCTAGCCTAAAAATTTTATACCAAGGGGTGGAAGGTGGACCAAAGAAACTATGCTTTATAAATCAAAGGAGACCTCAAGGACCTTGACCATACCAAGGCATGCAAGGTGCACCTTATTGTTACTACAATTCAAACCAAAATGCACCCTTACAGTCTTGGTATTCCTCTACTCATCCATCATAGCCCACACCTCCTTCTTATCCTTATTCTCCTCCATATCATCCTCAACCTGTCAATCAACCATTTCAGCCATATGCTCCCCAACCTCCTCAATGGAGAAACCCATCGCAAGGGTGGAGGCCTCAACTCAACCAACCTTTTGCTTTACTTCCTCCACCCAAACCTCAACCACAACTCACTCATCCTACTCCATCTAAGACACCTCATATGCCTACTCAATATAATCTGAACCCAAATAACAAACATGCACAATATGTCTACAATGGAAATGCATCTTACCCTGCCTATGCTATGGAGATAAATGAGATTAACCTTAGGTATGGGAGAGTGCTCCCAAATAAAAATCCACCATATCCACTTGAAGAGATTTAAAAGGAAAAGGAAGAAAGTGTCCCTCAATTAAATCCACCTCCTTTTCCTGAGAGATTTATCCATCTTAGCCAACACACCCCATAAGAGAAGTAACTTCTGGGAGAGTTGAAGAATTTGTGTGTCAAGATACCCTTTATCTAGGCTACTAAGGATGTTCCCATATATAATAATATTATCAAGGAGAAATGCTTCAAAAATCATAGGATACAGAAGAGAGACACCCCCACCATCAATGTTGTTGGTCAATTATCTGATTTGATGTCGGGGAGAGTGATTTTCCCAAAATACTTAGACCGTGGAAGTCCAGCAGTGGATGCGCACATTGATGCTATCATTGTTCCTCATACATTGATTTATCTAGGGGCTACCATAAATGTGATGACGAAATAAACCGTGTTGAAGCTCAACCTCCAAGGATCTTTGAGAAAGACCACTACATTGTTGCAACATGAAAATAGATCCATAGTAGCTCCTGAGGGAGTTGTTGATGATGTTATGGTCTCCATTAACTCTTGGGAGTATCCCACTGACTTCTTGTTACTTCAACCCAAAACCAAGTTTAATGGTTATCCTCTTATCTTAGGAATACCTTTGTTTGCCAATATTTATGCCTATATCAGTAGATGCATTGAAATAAATAATATCCTCTTATGGGTATGATTTCCATGAGGCCCTCTCTAATATGGATAAATTCCTAAGGAGATGCATTGAAATAAATCTCTCCTTGAGTCATGAGAAGTGTGAATTCTTGAGGAAAGTGGGGATTTTCCTTGGCCACTCCATATCTTAGGTAGGAATACAAGTAGACCCAAACAAGATTGCTATCATAAAAAGGGGCCCTTCTCCTCAGAAACATATATATGTTAGGAGTTTATTGGGATTAGTTGGTTATTATAGGAGATTCATTAAGGATTTTAGCAAGGTGGCTTCACCATTATTTGAATTTCTGGCCAAGGACTTAGAATTTTTTTGGTCAAGTATTTTTCAAGAGGCCTTTGAATCATAAAAGAAAATTTGACCACTGCTCCTATACTATGAGGTCCCAACTGGGCTCTGTCTTTCCATATCCATACTTATGCATCAGATATAATTGTGGGGGGAACTTTGGGACAAATAGATGATAAAATACCCTATTTCATCTACTTCATCTGTAAAAAAAATTCTAAGGCTGAATTGAACTACACTGTCACTAAGAAATAACTTTTAGTTGTTGTCTATTCCTTGAACAAGTTCAGACATTATATCATTGGGTACCAAAATTTTTTGCATACTGACCATGTAAAAATTAAATACTTGATGAACAAATTTGATGTGAATGCTATAATTATTAGGTTGTTATTGTTGTTACAATAGTTTGATTTAACAATCATTGATAAGCCAAGGAAAGGAAATGTAGTTGCAGATTTTTTTTCTAAACTCACTTTGCATGCAGATGATGAAGGGATGATTGATGATAAACTTCTAGATGAGCACTTATTTGTTATCTCAGTATTTTCTCCCTGGTTTTTTGACATAGAAAACTACCTTGTTGCCAGTATATTTCCTCCAAATCTGTCATCCAGGGAGAAGAGAATAATTGTGAGAAAGAGCACCCCTTTCACTTGGATTGGTGGCAATCTTTTCAAATTGGGACCAGATCAAATTCTAAAGAGATGTGTCAGGGAAGAGGAAGTCTTTGGCATCCTCTCAACATGTCATGATGGGCCCTGTGGGGGTCATTTTGCTACTAAGAGGACAAATTTAAAGGCCTTACAAGCTGGATACTATTGGCCTAATCTCCATCAGGATGCAAGAAGGTATACCAGTAGATGTGACTAGTGTCATGGGATGGGAAAACCCACACCCCGGGATGAAATTCCTCTACAACCTCAAGTGGCCTTAGAGCCATTTGATAAGTGGGGTATGGAGTTCATTGGGCCAATTGATCCACCATTTGTACAAAATAAATAATCATAGTATGCACTAACTATTTGAAAAATCAAGTTGAGACAAAGGTTGTCAAGGTAGCAACAAAAGAAAAAGTGGTTGTGTTCTTAAGGGAAAATGTTTTCTACAAATTTGGGTATCCAAGGGAGATATTCATTGATTAAGGAGCTCAATTCAACCACATTTTATTGATAATCTCCTAAGGATTCATAATATCAATCACATAACACCTACTTCTTATCACCCTCAAGCAAATGGGCAAGTAGAGGCTACCAATAGAGCACTGGAAAGCATCCTCACCAAGGTGGTGAGCAGTAGCAGGAAAGATTGTGAGGACTTATGAATGGAGGAAACATGGTGCTCCAGGTGGATATTGGTGGCCACCCACCTATTCCACTTGGAACCCCGCCATTGTTTCTTTCAGTTTTTCAGTTTCCTTAATTGTGTCACAATTTACTAATTTTGGCAGTTTTTTGAGTCCTGAACTTCCGAAGTTGTTTTGAGGCCCTAAACAACGTTTTTTTGGGAAAACTGGGGAAATTTTGAAATTTTAACTAATGTTTATGACTTGAAATTTGTATTCCTCAAATATATATTTCTAACGAAGTATTGTGTGCATCAAACGAAGATCACATGCAACTGTTATGACCCCGGGAAGTTTTGGTGCTTCATCTCCTAGGGTTAGGTTTTTGGATGTTTAGGGTTTTCCATTATTTCTCAATAATAAACAGGCCTTCAATACTCATTCTAACACAGTTTAGAGGCATGTAGCCACCACATCTCTTCTCAGAGATAAGCTACCATCTCCCGAGCTACTTTATTTCCATTTTGTATGTAAGCATAATTCAATTCCTTGATATTAATGAAATGAAGTTTTATTTTTGATGCATATATGTGCTTATTTTTATATATGTATTCTATTGTGTTCCTGCATAAGTCCAGATCAGTGGTATCAAAGCGTTCTACTCTTTCTATGCTTTTCTTTGCATGTCCCCAATGAGGTCAGGGTACAAGGAGTTTGGGATCAAACTGGCTGAACCTTTGCAAGATCAACCCCACAAACTCCCATGGCCTCCCATGGTGGAAGAAAAGAAAGATGAGGGGGTGGGAGATCCTTTCAAAATATTGCTCGAGGAGGCCCTCAAGAAACAAAGGAACGCGATGATGGAAAAATTTGCCCATATCCTTCGATGACTACCCACAGATGACGCATATTCATCCGGTAACCACTCCTTTCAAGGTACAATTTAACTTAAATGACATCCCATATTTAAAGGTCAGATAGATGAAAATGTCATAGATAAATGGTTAAATCTGTTGGAAGGACATTTTTCAATTCATGACTTTTCCAATCGGGAAAAGATTACTTTTTCACTCCTCAAATTCGCCCCCCATGTCAAGGACTGGTGGGAAACTTACTATGAGCAAAAGGACGAGAGGGAATCCTCACTGTTTTCAGCCGCAGCCACTTGGAATTCTTTTTGAGATTCCATCAAGGAACAATATTACCCTGTTCGGAGCTATGAAGATAAATACATAAAGTGGGCCTTGTTGTGGCAGGGAAGGGACCAAGATGTGCCAGAGTTCACAAATGGTTTTCGTGCACTTCGTACGGAGCTGGGTATCAAGGATTCTGAGCAGAATTTGATACTCAAGTACCATGGTTTTTTACATAAGTACATCTAGGATGAAATGAAGTTCCTGGACATCTCCTTGCTCGGTGTTGCTTATCGATATGTTGTCAATATCGAGCATAAGTTTAAACAGAAGAAGCGATACTTTGGTTCTATGAATCCAAAAAAAGGGGAAGGCACCCCCAAACCGCAGACCAAAGGGTAAGGCCAAGGCGGGGAAACCTAGGATAACCCGTAGAAGCCGCAAGAAAATAACAACACCATGAAGACAAAGAAGGACACGGGAAAGTGACGTGAGTTCCATAAGAGCCCCGCTCATAACACGAGTGAGTGTCAAGCCAACCAGTCACTAGTGGCAAAGCTAAAGGCTTATGAATTAGATCCATATTCTGACTCTGAGTCAGAACCCGATAGGGGGAATGACAAAGGGAAGTAGGTTATTGATTCGGAGCCCAGTGCCACCGTTGCCACCACCAAGATCCAGAAGGATGAGCCTGAAGATCCAGAGGAGGGAGAGCGCCTCTTCCACTAACATATGTGGGTGAAGGGTTCTCTTTTGTAGTTCATTGGCGACAGCGGGAGACAAAATAACCTCATTTCAACAGAGGTCGTGAAGCGGCTGGGCCTACCGACCATAACACACCCACAACCATACACCATCGAGTGGCTTCACCAAGGATGAGATCTCTGCATTAGCCAGCAGTACCGCATCCCCTACAACATCAAGCCCTTCACATATGAGATATTGTGTGATGTTGCTCCTTTTGAAGTTTGTGATGTATTATTAAGACAACTATACTTTTGGAAGCGACATGTTGTTTATGAGTCCAGGCCTCACACTGTTATTATTACTTTGGGAAATAAATTGTACATGATATCGAAGGTAGCATCACCTACCACCATCTCTTTGATTACTGTGAAGCAATGTAGTAAGATCATTTCCAGACGGGAAAATTTGTTTTCCTTATGATTCGCCCACAAGGAAAGAAAAGGGTTGTGGCCATGACATCCAAACATGGCTCCTCCACATGGAAGCAATAGATAGACAAGGTCGTGGATGAGTACAAGGACATCTTCACCTCACCCGCAGGGGTACCTCTACACTGTCAAGTCAAGCACTCCATCGATCTGACCCCGGGCGTGCCACTACCCAATGGACCGATCTATCGACACTCTGTTCTAGATAACGATGAAATAAAGAGGCAGATTCAGGAGCTTATATAGAAAGGGAACATCAGGCCAAGTTCATCACCCTATGGGAGCTCGATCTTGTTGGTATAGAAGAAGGAGGGGACCTGGACACTTTGTATTGACAATCAAGCATAGAAAAAGATCACTATCTGGAATAGATACCCGATCCCATATATTGATGACCTTTTGGACCAGCTCAAGAGGGGAAAATATCTCAGCAAGATTGACTTGAATTCTGGTTATCAGGAAGTACCAATCGAACCCTCCAATGTGTGGAAGACTGCCTTCAAATATAAGGAGGGCCTTTTCAAATGGCTGGTCATGCCTTTCAGGTTGACAAATGTCCCCGCAACCTTCATGAGGTTGATGGACGACATCTTGTGACCCTTCACCAACTCATTCGTGGTGGTATATTTGGATGACATCTTGATCTTCAGACAGAGTTGGGAAGAGCACCTCCACCACATTCGACAGGTCCTCCAAACACTGCAACAACAGAATTTCTGTGCCAATTTGGAGAAATGAACTTTTAGTATGACCTAGGTTCAATACCTCGAGTACATAATTAATGAGCGAGTTGTGCATGTGGACCCTATTATCACTCTGCCATATTCTCAAGGCTAAAGAAGGAATCCCAACAGAGGTAACCACAGACCAAACTTTTGGCTTGGTAACTAGCCCTACGAATTCGGAGAGGGCTCTCTCCAAAAAGGTCACAACCAGGAGGGCTGGAGAAATTAGGGTTTTTAGGCTAGATATAGAGTGTAGGGGTTGTTTTGATTTGTTTTGGTTGGGTTATCATTGAATGAAGAAATTAGGTCAAGGGAGCTAGGTCAAGGCAAATGAGATAGGGTTGCATGGATTCCATGGGGCAAGGTAGGCATAAGGATTATCACTAAAAGATGATTGTGATGAAATGGTTTTGAGACTGAAGAAAATATAGGAAGAGCATGGGAGATGTATTCTTCCTAGATAGAGGAAAATGGACAAACTGTGATCAATTCCCCAAAACAGAGCATGAGCAAGCATGTGTTTTGATTATCAAACTTGAAAGAGATCATACCATACAATTGAAGTGAACATGAATAAAATACATTCTAACATATGAAACTGAAGCAAATACAATGGTAAACATCAATACCATAAGTATCCCATAAAATAGCTGCAACTCCTCTTTATTAGCTGGCCAAACAGAGTAAAATAGTTCCTTGATCAATAAGAAAACATAAAAACTGATTCCAACCCTTGCTTAGTGTGAAGAAAGGGGCTAAATATACATCAAAACAAGCTTCATGCATCCTCAGGGGTCAAATCCATGAAGTGAGGAAGAGATCCACTAATTTCTGAACTGAAAGCTAAAGTGTAGGAGGGTCCAAGTGACTCACTCCTCATTACACTCAAACTTATTCATCTTGACTAAAGGATAACTTTACCTAATGAATCTACCCCTAGGTAACTTATCCTTGGCATAATTACATTTACCATAATGAATTACATTGATAGAAAGATGATTTTCTGAGATAAAACCAAAATTTACAGTGAAAAACCAAAAAACTCAACAAACTGTCATATGTGCCATTTTCTTGTCATATGCACAGCGCCTTAAGGTTGTGCACCCTCCATGTTCAAGGCAATTTTTGACTAACCTATAGGTGTCCAAATCAGGCCCAATATGGCTTTTTGGAAATATTTTCAAGTCCTATTTTTGAATATGCCTCCATATCTCAAAATTATGTTGATTTGACCCTCAAAATTTGAAATCTCCCAAGATTGGTCTGTGCGCAATGCTTAGGCAAAAATATGGGCAGAAACATGATTTTTTGGTGGTTTTTTGCCCTTTTGATTGACCAGTTTGCCTCAAAAACCTTAGAAAATGTACAGGGTGCATGTCTTCATCATTCTGGACCCAATGGTGGTGACCTTTTGCCCAAAAAATGTCCCTATAGTTTGCGTAGCACCTAGGGCGTTGCGTATATGACAAATTTTCTACTAAATCCTTATTTAGAAAAATACAGTCAAACTTAGAATTTGAAAAAAAGTTTGTAAATGCCTCAAATTTGTAAAATAGTTGATGATGATGTGTTTAGGCTTGAAGGGAAGCCTTGGCAAGAATGTCCAACTTTTTCTTTTCCTCCATGGTCAACTCTTCAATTTTTGCATTGGCACTTTTGAGCTTGGCTAATGTAATTTTCTCCTTCAGGGCATAGTGTTTGAATTTCTTTCTCATTAGGTCATTATCCTTATTTTCCTTTGCTAGCAACTTGTCCAAGTGTTGATTGGCTCTATCAAGACATGGCTCCCTGTTCTCACTGATCTATATAGCAAGTTGTTCATTTAGGGTTAGTTGATCAGCAAGCTCAGCCTCCCTTTTCCTCTCTAGAGATAGATCTCTTTTAAACCCTCTAGTTCTAGGTCTCTGTCTTGGTACATGTTTTTCTTCATCATCAAGTAATTCATACCTTTCAATTGTTTCATCTAGCATGACTTTGGCCTTTTGAGCCTCCCTTTGAGCAATGAAATACTTAACCTCATCAATGACTTGTTTGGTTTTCAATTTCTCATTGTCTTGCTCAAGGAAGTGTATAACATATTTGGCCCTATCAAAATGAGTCTGGAGTTCACTAATATTTGCATCCTTTTCTTTGATGGCAGCATTTGTGATTTTGTCATTTTCATCCTCTTCTAGGTCAACAAGCTGAAATTCCTACTATGCTTCATGAGTGTCCTCCTCATCATGAATGACTGCCTCAATGACCTTCTCTTTGCCTTTGTCCACCTGCTGTGTTGTTGTAGAAGGCATGGACCCTTCCACTCCATGTGTGTTGTGTAGATTAATCCGTCTTGCGGACAAGACCGATCTCTCTAGTACTAAAAGTAACTAGCAACAAACAGCCAATTATACTAATCTCTCTCTAAGCATACAAGATTCATAAAAATGTTATATAGGTGTAAGGCCTACCTTATGTCCAGCGCTTGCTTGATCTCGTTGAAGTCCCTCGTGCACTGAAGGAATGTTCCTCAATAAATCTGCCATCACAAACAAGCAAAAAGATTACATAGCACCTGTATAGACATTATTATAAACCATACTCATCATAATGATCAAGGAATTTATGAAATAAACCATGAATAGACAGTTTAATGAGAGAAATGAGTATATTTGTATTAACTTCAAATAAAAGAAAACCTTTACAACCTGTGCCTTGATGTCGTGCAGGTCCTCCCGGGGTCCGAAGCAGGAATCTCTTCTAATTTGACAAGCATTGCACTCTTTGAACCAAGACGAATAGAAGTAAGTGATTTAACCTCATAGAAAGTCTTAGTTAACTGAGTCTGAATCTCAATAGCATTTAACCTCAAATATCTTAAAGCCTGAACTCCCTTTGAGGATACCCAAGGCCTCTTTTTATAGTGGAAAAGAGGAGGTTTTCTATTCCAAATATGAAGGGATAGAATCCTCCTTCAAAGGGATTAGCTCCTTAAATCAAGGGGTTAGCTCCATCAAGTGAGGGATGCATGAACCTTCTCAAAGCGTATCCATTCCCGAAAATTCCCATCTAGAATCTTCTAGAATTCATCTGAAATCAACTTTTTATCTTTACTTTCTCGCCTTTTTGAGTTTTACAGAGGTCCGCACCCATAACACAAAGAACGTGCGGTATGGTTCCGCATGAGAGCTGAACTTTAGGTGCGGGACCGCAGGCAATGAATAGAGAAAGTGCGATACCAATGTTTAGGGGATTTTTAGGAACTTTTCTCTGATTTTGAAAGCTTGACATGAGGAACTGATATGTTAGACTTGCAAAAGGGGGAAGTATGAGTAATAATGAACTCATACTCATTGCAAAATGTCAGGATGACAGTTTTTAGTGTAACAAATTGCCCCCTAAAGTGCAAAGTCTGGAATAGATGAAGCTGAAGTCTGTCATATATGAAGAGTGCAGTAATTTATCATTTCAAAGATCATCTTGTGGACACCCCAGTTGGAACCTGTAAAAACATTCAATGCAAAATATATACATATATATGTCATCACTGAGGTAGGAATTCCCATACTCAGATTAAAACTAACTAGAAACTAACTCAAATCGTTCTGATACAGGAATGATTTTGAATACATCATAGTACAGATATATGTAGACACAGTATGGACGCAGCCATCTGTTTATAAATAGTCTACTGTATAGATGACAACAAAATTCGTCGCAGCCTGGATGGTGGAAACTAGATCCAGGGTCTTGATTTCCATATCTCGAACTAGTACGATTCTATCCATGTGAATAAATGTGTTGAAGTCGAACATGGTAGAAACCACTTGATTACCAGTCAATGATGTGAACTGTTAACAAGTGTGAGAGAAACCACCAGTAATGTCAATGGCTCTTAAAGTACTCAGTACAATCCATGAAATGTGAATGAATGAGCTGAAGTCAAACATCTCACGGAATCATTCGATCGAAAGTCAATGATGCAACCTGTTGTCGAAGGCGAGAAATTTGCCATTGAGGCATGCAGATTTCAAGGTACTGACAATTTCTGGATCAACTTCCTAGATAATGTGCTGATGTCGATAGAAAGTGATCTGTCGTAGGCAAGCCCACAACACGAAATCATAGATCAAAAATGGATGACAGATATTTTGCAGATGAACGGTTTATTTGAACTGTCCTCTTGAATACATAACGACACTGCAGATGGTTTGGTGATAATTGACCCAAAGCTAATACCCAGAAACTAGCTGAAGACTTTCAATGTGGTTTGATTAACTGTTAGGCAAAGGATTTCCCAACCCAGGTGAATGAAAGTGTCGTGTTCAAGAGTGGTTGACCGAATTTTCGAAAAATTTAAAATACAACAAACACGCCCATTTTTCTCTCTTTTCCCCCCACCATTTCTGGCAAGTACCTCTTTATTTTTGACAAGCTTGAGGAGGATAACATTTCCTTGCTTATAAGCTCATCCTTCGGATGAGTCCAACTTAGTTTAAAATTCAAACCCTAAGAAGGAGTGGTTCGTTCCTCTTTAAAATTGAACAGGTCCTTTACTGTTAAGTTTTAACGAGTCCAGTATAGGAGAAACTCGGTGTTTTTCAGTTTTAGGGAGTCAGAAGAAAAACTTAAGAAAACTCCATGGGTGTACTTTTTCGTAAATTTAGTCTCTCGAGCCCGAAAAAGGATAAAATAATGCGGGAGAGAACTCTATTCACCGTAATTGGTCAACGTATACCTTTTTCGTAAATAGTCCATTTCAGTCCGTAAAAGGGGTAAACTTATACTGAAGGGACGATTATTCATTTACTTTAACGAGTTCGAACAATCAAGTAATCGGCAATATTTTCATATTTAGAGAGTCTAAAAAGGGCTTAAAAGAGAACTCTAGGGTTTCGCTTTTTCGTAAATTTTTTGAAAGAGTCCGAAAAAGTGATAAAAGTATGCTCTTTGTTGAAAAACGATCAGTTCTCCTGAAAAATCCAATTTCTGCACAAAAACTTGAAACATTACACATACCTGTTTAAGATAAGTAAAAATGCTTTCAAAAATACCCTTTTTTAAAGTGAAAAATAAACAAATTTAAAATTCATCTATTCGAAAAAACTTATAAAAAAGGACTTTTTCAATTTCATTTTTACCGTTCAATTTCAGAGTGAAAAGTAAAAATCTTTTGGGTAAGAAAGTTCCTGTGAAGATTCTGGAAAATCCGTCCGTTGAAATCGAGAACCGTCAGTCCCAGGTAATCCACGACCTCTTAATCTTGTTTTTCATCTGTTTCAAATTCATTTTTAGGCTTTAGTTTGTATTTTTAGGGAAAAAATGGTTTAAAAGTTCACCCGCGGGGTCCGCAGGTGTGACACACGTTACCTGCGGACCCCGACTTTTTTCTATAAGGAAAAAGTTGTGGGTTCCGCACTCGATACACAGTACACGTGGGTATCTACGCACTATTTACAAAGCGTAGGTGCGGTACCTGCGCGGTTGAATTTAAAACACTCATTTCTCATTTGTTTCCCAAAAAATTTCAAATAAGATTGTTCTAACTTGCCTTTTTATGCATTGTAGGATTGACAAGATGCTGATTTGGAGAGAACGTGAGCACGAGGACGTAGATGAAGCCGCAATACTCCATTTTCCCACACAACAGGCATTAAGAGCATGTGGCTTGTACAAATTTTGGGCCATCTCAGGCATGAGGGCACAAGTAGAACTCCTGACATGGTTGGTGAACAGATGGAATGTGCAGGACCAGTGCTTCTTTATTGGTGGCCACTGGCTCAAAATTGAGCTGGAGGATATATATTTTCTAACTGGTTTGTCCAAGAGGGGTGAACAATTTTCTTTGTTTGGGACTAGGCCAGGTGGCCAGTCTGTCGCTAATCTCCAACTAGAATTCTGCAATGATCAGGCAACCCTAGGGACAAACGGATTGATATAAAACACATCATCCGTCCTGAATTGAAAGTTATTGATTTTACTGTTACCAAACTGTGTGGGAGTGTTGCGCTGCATGTAGCTACTAGTTCCCAAATGCGTATTGTTGTGGATTGTTTTCGCGGCACCATCTTTAACTGGTGTGAAGTTGTGTTGGCTAATGTAAAAGGCCAACTAACCAGAGCAAAAAATGGGAAACTGGATAACTTTGGATACGGATCCATTGTTGTTTCTTTTGCTCTAGAGAGGATCCCTATGTTAGCTCCACAGAGTATTGATGTTGATGCCGGTCGACTTCGAGAATCGAGGATGGCTCGTTGGTCCGCATTGATGGCTCGTCATGCTATCGAGGGTAGTGAGATTGTCTGATTTCCTCCTTCATATTTTCGTTGGCTGGATCGCCAACTTTTTGTGATAGAGGAATTTCCATATGCCGGGATAGATTTCCGCGGCGACCGAGAGATGGCTCTCCCAGCAGGGGAACAGTGGGATGACTCAGGTAAAATCATTTTTCAACATTTGCTAAATTCTAATTTTTTATTTTTTATCGTCTTGAAAACTAATAATCAAAAGTTTTTTGAATACAGATGTGGGTCCACAACGACCAGCCCATCTCCAACCTTACGAGAGAAGACAACCAGTTGCAGCCGCACCATCCCCAGCAGGCTAATCAGCGGAGATTTTGACTGATTTAGAGCATCATCTAGAGCGTTTGACTCTAGATATTCCAGAGACAAGCATAGATGACATTCCACTCAGGTTGCAGAGATACGTGATTGGAGTTCCAGGACCTTTTAGGAGGTTCCTATGCAGGGTAGCTCGGGCAGTGGTTTCTTATCGTGATCACCATCAGTGATGGGATGATCGTGTAGACTCATATTTTTTACTTTTGTATTATCATTTTTGCTGATCATAAGGTGTTTCCAACCTATGATCGAAGACGATGTATATTTTTTGAAAACACTCCTATACTATGATATATCACTATTTACCGGCTATCTGTGTACATATGTGAATGTTGTTTGATTTACTACTTTTGATTATTGCAAATGTCTATTTATCATACTAGAAGCAATTGAATCTGCTAATGTATTTAAATGTCTTGGAATATGCTGATATTCAATGTAATCAAATTCACGTTCCAAGAGACGAACTCTCAAAAATAACCGTAATAACACCGGATTTCTAATGGTATAAACCCCGTTAAGCTGTAATACAACAAGTTCAGAATCCAACCTTACAATCAAACTCCGAATTCCAAATGATATGGACTCAGATAATAACTCAATCACTGCACTATACTCGGCAATGTTATTTGTTGTTTGACCAAGGCTTACCCCATGCATGGATACTAACTCATCAGAGGGTGAATAGATAACCCAAGCTGCGGAAGAAATGTTCCGTGTACTACGACAAGCACCATCAGCAAAACCAATGTAGGTTTGAAGAGACGTCGACATCTGCAATATCAAGAGTAAAACTCAGATAAGCAGGAATAATGATAAAAACACACTCTCTAAACTAGGTACACTTTTCTAATCTAAAACACACCAGCAGTAAAGAAATCTAAACTAACAAAATCTCCACACCACATTTAAGCATAATATCGCTTTATATAGAGCCCATTTTTGGGTTTATCCAAAGGGACACCGTCAAAATCTATCAACTCATAAGCTCATTTTGCTAACTTTCGTTTAACAATGTAAGGACCATTCCACATACGCACGAATTTCCTAGCTCCTAGCTTGTCGTTAGCTTGATCATAAAGTGAAACTAGGTCTCCTTCTGAAAAATTTTGAGGGGTCACACTTCTATCATACTAAGCTTTTATCATTTTAACATGAGCCTCATTTGCTATTGCAACATTTCGTCGATTCTCATCTAATTGGGCTAAGTACAAGAAACGTTTCTCCTCTTCAGACGTAGCTGGAAGTAATTCTACGGCTAATTTTAGTGACGGTATTTCGCATTCAATCGGCAACATAGCTTCCAAACCATAAACCAGTTGAAAAGGAGTGAAACCCGTTGATGTTTTGACTAAGGTTCGATATGCCCAAAGCGCTGAAAATAGCATGGAATGCCAATTCGTCTTGTGAATACCAATGATTCGTTTGATCATGGTGACTAAAACTTTGTTAATGGCTTCAACCAGACCATTGGCTTGCGGATAATACGGAGTGGAACTATCGTGGCGCAGGCCAAGTTGGTCTGTGAGTTCGGTCATCATGACATTCCGAAAGTGACTTCCATGATCCGTAATAATAGCTTGGGGAACACCGAACCTAGCAATTATGTGATTAAATACGAATGTTGCAGTAGTCTTTCCGTCAGCAGAAAATGTAGGCATCGCCTCGGCCCATTTTGTAAAATAATCTACTGCTAACATAATATAGGCATGCCCCCCGGCCGAGTGAGGGTTACATGTAATAAAATCGATACCCCATTTCACGAAAGGACCAACAGCAATTATAGGGTGAAGAGGAGCGGGTGGCGCGCGCATTTTTCGATCAAAAATTTGACAGTTGTGGCATTTCCGAACCGCATAAATGCAATCTTTGAACAGTGTTGGCCAGAAATAACCTGCACGCAATATCTTTTGGGTTGTGGCATACCCAGACATATGACCGCCACATGCTCCAGAATGGCAGTCATTTAACACCTTTTCAGCTTATTCATGAGTTAGACAACGTTGAAAAACAGAATCTGCTCCATGACGATAAAGTGTATCACCAATGATATTATACTGTTGGGATTGGAAGCGTATTTTCCGTCGCTGAGTTCGTGAGATGTCGGGCCGAAAAGATTGGGTTTGGAGATAAACGATAATATCTCCATACCATGGATCAAGTGTACTGATGAGAAACAAAGATTCGTCCGGAATGGACTCTTCTGCCACTGTTTCAGTATCAGTAGAGGGGAAATCGCACATCAGTTCCGCAAATACCAAAGATTTCTTTGCCTTGGATTTTTCAAATTCCAAGTCAAATTCCTGCAGGATAACTATCCATTTGGAATATTTGCCCCCTAGCAATTGTTTGGTCAAAATATACATCATAGGGTTGCAATTAGAAATTACCGTGGTTTTAAGTAACAAGATGTAATGTCTAAATCGTTGGACAGCTTGAACAGCTGCCAAGGCCAATTTCTCCACATGTGTGTATTTGATTTCAGTCGGATGCAGATTCCGACTAAGATAATAAATCACATGTTCATTGTGAGATTCATCTTCTTGAACTAACACCATCCCAATGGTGGAATGAGAAGAGATTCCTGCTTCGGACCCCGGGAGGACCTGCACGACATCAAGGCACAGGTTGTAAAGGTTTTCTTTTATTTGAAGTTAATACAAATATACTCATTTCTCTCATTAAACTGTCTATTCATGGTTTATTTCATAAATTCCTTGATCATTATGATGAGTATGGTTTATAATAATGTCTATACAGGTGCTATGTAATCTTTTTTCTTGTTTGTGACGGCAGATTTATTGAGGAACATTCCTTCAGTGCACGAGGGACTTCAACGAGATCAAGCAAGCGCTGGACATAAGGTAGGCCTTACACCTATATAGCATTTTTATTAATCTTGTATGCTTAGAGAGAGATTAGTATAATTGGTTGTTTGTTGCTAGTTACTTTTAGTACTAGAGAGATCGGTCTTGTCCGCAAGACGGATTAATCTAGACAACAAAATGGCGACTCCACTGGGGAAAGAACTTGTTGTTTTTGGTTCTCTTTTATTTTGATTTGAGGAAACATTTTTTCCTGGTTTTTGATTGATACATATCTGTCTGGGTAATTTAGATTTTCCCTGTTTTTGAAAATTTAGAAATATTTTAACTTTTTCTATAATTTTTCCTGGGACCGCACTCTGGCTTATTTTGACAGTGCGGGCAGGTTCGCACTTTCTATAAAGAATACAATGCGGGACCGCACCTGTCAATACTGGTTACCTGCGGACCCTGTAAAAATTTTAGAAAACCTCCAGATTTCTTTCTGTAGTTTATTTTTATTTGGATTTAGATTTTTGGTTTCTGCCCAGACTGATTATTGTTTCTGTCAAGAATTTTTTGTGAATGAACTCCAACAGTATTGATGTTTTGATGATTTTCTAGAAGATTTTGCATTTTGGATTGTTTTTCACTTGGTCTTTGTAGTGATTCGAAGTTTTGACAGTTTGAAGTATCTCAGATTACATTGATCTCTTTTTGTCTTTTTGAATCCGACCTGATTGTGAGAACATCCTTTATTGAGAAATAGAGCTTTTTGTTTCTTTGCGAATCTTCGAAAAAACTTGGTTGAAAGTTTTGAATTTCATTTTTACAAAAAAAAAACATATTTTGAGTGTTTTTGATCTGTTTGTTATTCTAAACAAATAGACCCTTAGTTTGCTGAACAACTAAGTAAAACATTCTTCAAAAAATCTTAAAGCTTTTACTCATTTAGATTATTTAAAAATTTTAGATCTCAAGATTAGATTTTGTAGTTTTGAGTAGTTTTTTTATTTTTATAGCTTTCTTTTGAAGGAAAATTGTTTTGTAGCTTCGACTTTGGAAAGAAAAAGGATTTTGTTATGAGCTTGATAATTTTTCTTATTATTGAAAAGACAAAATAGTTTCTTTCAATTATTTTTCATGTTTTAAAGAAAGAATTAAAAGAATTGCATTCTCCAACTCTTTCTTTAGATAGAAAGTTCATTGAAAGAAAAAAGAATTGAATATCATTCTAGGTGCATTTTAGTGTTTTTTGGAAATCGAGTCTTCACATCATCCAAAGTTTCATTTCCGCACCCATTGACTTAAGGAACAGCTCTTAAAAGTAACGCTTAATTAAAATTCATCTAGCAATCTTTATTTTCTAGGGCTCTTATCACCAACATAGCTTAGGCTAGTATCTTGGAGTAGGGAGTAATTAACTCTCCAAGATAGTAAAAACAAACAAGTAGACAAATCTTGCAGTAGGAAGAAATTCCAATTGTTGCATCTATGCTCTGGGAAGCTCCTCTTATAGGAGTCAAGCACGAGATCATATCTGAACCAGTGGGGTAATCAATCCTTCCTCATTGGGAACGATAGAAGATATACATGTATTAACAATGGTAAACCTCAGATAGACCATTGTCAAGGAGCCAGGGGTCACTTGTTGGCATATCTTGGATTATTTTCAAGAAGCCTTCAAGGGGATTGAGCTTTGTTACTCTGCCCTTGCGTGTGTGTCAGATTGTAGACTATTCCCCCAGGTATATTTGTTTCTATTGGTAACCTTAGAGGCTATAATCTTTAGGATTCTTTCCTAAGGTGACGGTGGAGGGAAGATCCCACTGTACCTGGAACAGACGTCGGCTAGACTCACTTGGACTCTCCGGAGGGTTATCTTCACTCAAGATGGTATAGTGGAGAAACTTGCACCGGTCTGTTTCATTAAGCAGGTTGTCGGGGTAACTGTTCCAACCGCCCTTTTCGTGTTAAAATTCTACTAAGTTGGATTTCATCACCAACTAGTGTTTTTAGTATGGAAAGTTACTGTTTGTGTGTGGTTTGAACTCCTAGATTTTTTAAGCGTATGATTCAATTGTTTGTTTCTTAGAGACTTTAGGTGTTTTCATTGAAATTTTTCTTTGTTTGCATGTGATTAGATAATTTTTAATCGTGGTGGAATTGCCGAGACAATCCTGGAGAATACAAGGGAAACCCCCTGAATATTCACCAAGTCAACTTGAAGGGCTTCGTGCTCTGGTATCATCCAGTAGTAGTAGAATTAGATCAATGGAAATTGGAAGTTCATCTATAGTTATACATCCTGATCATCAAATACCTACAACAGAATATATTCAAGAACCGATTTCAGTTTCTGAAGTTACTGGAATTTTTTCTTCTTCTGGTGGATTAGCTGACGAACCTGAAATCTCTGAACCTGAAACTGAATCTTCTGTGTTGGAAACATCCTCAGGATTTATCACACCAACTTCTAGCGATCCTGGTTCACCTAGGGTAAGAAATATCATTACTGACAATCTTCCCTCTGGACTTATTTCTATTGAAGAACTTACTAATCCAGACGAAGAAATATCTCTTCCCGACTCCCCTCAATCTATAAATCTTAGGGAGCGTGAATCTATTTTCTACAGCCCCATTCGAACTGATCCTTGGTATCTCTCTTTAATGAACTTTTTAGAAAATCCGGGTCTTTCTTTTTATCCACCTCGAATTCCATTTCATCCTACACCCAGAGGTTATTATCCGCCATCCTTTATGGCAGGAGAGTCATCCATGTTTTCTCAAACACCGGAATCATTTTTACACGGGTCTTTCTGTTCCTTCGGGATATCAGTCTCTATCTGGTACCTTCTCGGGAGCAGCTCCTCGACCAATTGAAAACGTGTTATCATCTGGTCTTAACGAATTTAATATTGAAACGTCGAACGTAGATCAAATTTTTATGATGTCTGGTAATATTCCAAATCCTCAAACTCAAGGCAGTCAGTTTCCTTTTGGGGGGCAGCCTCAGGGAACTCAGTTACCGCCTGGGGGGCAACCTCGGGGAACTCAATTACCACCTGGAGGACAACCTTTAGGTAGTCAATTACCACCTGCGGCTCAACCTCAAGGTATTTTTTTCCCAGGACAAACTGTGGAACCATATTATTTTGGGGGGCAACCTCAAGGACAGTACATACCTCAAGGTCAACCCCAAGCTCAATATGCTCCTCAGGGTCCTTATCAACCCTAGCCTAAGTACGCGTCTCAGGGTTATCAACCTCAAGGTCAGTACCCAATTCAAGGTTTCCAACAGCCTTCTGCTCAACCATCTTTTCAAGGAGCCGGAAATTTACCACTTACTTATCAACCCTACGTTCAACCAGGTTATGGTCCTTACGTTCAACCTTCTATGGGACAATACCCCGGAACTATGGTATGGGATCCGTCCCAATATCAACAGCCTTTGCAGCCTAATGTGCAGTTGCCTTATCAACCTGGACAGCCTTTGGTTTCTGGTCCAACCCAGCAACCTGTTCAGCCAGCTATTCAAACTCCTGCACCTAGTTCAGTTCAGCAGACCATGAACCTTCTCAAAGTGTATCCATTCCCGAAAATTCCCATCTAGAATCTTCTAGAATTCATCTGAAAACAACTTTTTATCTTTACTTTCTCGCCTTTTTGAGTTTTACAGAGGTCCGCACCCATAACACAAAGAACGTGCGGTATGGTTCCGCAGGAGAGCTGAACTTTAGGTGCGGGACCGCAAGCAATGAATAGAGAAAGTGCAATACCAATGTTTAGGGGATTTTTAGGAACTTTTCTCTGATTTTGAAAGCTTGACATGAGGAACTGATATGTTAGACTTGCAAAAGGAGGAAGTATGAGTAATAATGAACTCATACTCATAGAAAAATGTCAGGATGACAGTTTTTAGTGTAACAATGTGGAGAAAACACATATCTGTAGCCTCCCTGGTACGTTTTTGGTAATGGCTCAACCTCAACCATACTAGCCCACTTAGGGTCAATATCCTCCATCCTACTGGGTGATCCAATGTCATGATGAGATGGAGATGAAGGAGGTGAGGTGGACTGATCAGATGGTGATGAATGAGCTATGGGCTGAGATGGAGGAATGGAAGTGGATGGATGGGATGATGAAGGCACATTTTGTGCATGCTGAGTAGGAGGATCTCTGAATATATCATGGGCTATGAAGGTGTCCCATGCAATTTTTAGTTGATTAAGATGGTGGAGGACTATGATCTTAATGAGGGAATGATGGAATATACTTTTCATTTGATGTTAGTATTTACTTTCCTAGACAATGAATGCCATCTTATCTATTATTCGGAAAAGGTAGTAGGGTATGTTCAACATATTTATCCTAGTGAAATGCATCAAGAGGCGAATGTGATAAGTATAGAGCCTTGAAAATCTACCCTCACATGAAAATTATTACATGATTATCTT
Organism: Pinus albicaulis; assembly: GCA_034641835.2. Taxonomy (NCBI): domain Eukaryota; kingdom Viridiplantae; phylum Streptophyta; class Pinopsida; order Pinales; family Pinaceae; genus Pinus; species Pinus albicaulis. Next base: position 1,611,846,521 of record CM076584.1, on the reverse strand, counting down.
CATCATCGGTGCATATCTATCCTGGAGATGGGAAAAAGGAAAGAACCTCTTTCTCTCATTCTTATACCTTGGTTTCAGGAAAGGCTCAAAGTAGTTTTCCTCCAAATCACTCTTTTTGAACCACTTCTCCCCAACATTCAGGATCCCGGTGGCAGCTAAAATGGTGGAAGTTGAGATAAGTCCATCTAAAGTGACTTGGTTTTTGTGGAGGTTGGATATGAAAATCCTGGTCAACCTGTCATGGTGTTGAACCCTCTGAACTTGTTCACAAAAATCATAACAACCAACATATTTGAAACATGTTACTGTCATTGGAGAGGCTAAAAGTTCCCTAGTGCTAAAAGGTTCAAGTTTGAGCACTCTTGCACCTTTATGTGGCCTCCTCTCCTATGTTTCCTCTCCTTCACTAAATATCATGTTTCCTTCCTCTTCTGCCATGGTTTTTTTATCAAAACCCTAGGGATTATGAATGATAATGTGTGTAAGGTGACTTTTTGGGGATAGGAAATGGGGAAAGGGAAATTTGTGGGAAATAGTTTTATGGATATGAGAAATGGGGGAAGGGAAAAGGAGTGATAGTGTGATGGGAATTGGGATGGGGAATTGGAAATTGGGAGCCTAGGTAAAAAGAAGCACCTAGGGCTTAGGGTTTTATGTTTTAAAAGCTTAGGGACAGGGATTGTAGTAACAGAGATTTGGGAATGAGTTTTTGCAATATGGGAAGGGTATGAGAGTGCAAGGGAAATGGGTTTTAGGAGTTGTGAGTGTTAGGGAGGAAAAATAGGGTTTTGAATGGTTAAAACACCAAATTATTAAGAAAATTACACAACACCAAAAAAATAAACTTGAATGAGGTAAATGATGATGGAAGACACCTTTACTCGCTTGCTACAGGCTCAAATAGTTGTTGCGGAAGTTCTGCAGGTGATTTGGCGAAATTTGGATGATTTGTTGGCTTGCTTGGACATATGTGCAGTGCCTTAAGGATGTGTGCAGTGCCTTAAGGATATGCACAGTGCCTTCAGTCTGTGCATAGCGCCTTCAGCCTATGAGCAGCGCCTTAAGGATATGCACCCTCTGCTCAAATTTTCTCCAATTTTGCCCAGAAAATCGAAAAATCGCTCTTTTCAAGTGTTTGCTCGATGGAATAGGAGGCAAATGAATTTAAAATTTATGTCTAAGAGTCTTTAATACTTGAGTGAATTTAGATTTAGATCAAAAACCCACTTTTCCTATGTTTCCTTTCACCTTTTTGACACATTTGCTAACTACCCTTTTCTTTTGACTTTTCTTCTTTGCGGGATGAAGTTGGTGGAGTTTGGCACTTTTCACTTTCAGTTGGTGGTATTCAGTTTGGCATATGTGATTTGAGTTGGCATCTAGGGATAGAACTTATTACATATTATAAGCATAAAATTACATAAATAAATAAATAAAAATTACATCTATGTTTTCATATCAAAATTACAATTTTGATATGAAAATCATACTTTAAAATCAAAATTACAACTTTAAAAATATCATATTTACATGTTGATAATCCTTTGCGGATGATAATGAAATTTTTATTGAGTCACTCTCACACCTTTTGCTGACCTTATTGAGAAGAAATGGTGCATTTTTGGACCTTGAATTACCTGACTCCATGGTTGACTTTGACTGACATAAGACATAGTGAAATGAGCTTTTGAAAAGTGTATTTATGCACATCGATACATGAAGGTGGGCCAGCAAATGAGAATTTGTGAGGGAGAGTGAGATTTTATGACCAGGGCTACCATCAGTGAATCAATTTTTACATGACCTAATGGAATGATGAAAAATTTCTGAATGGAACCCCTAAAATGAATATAAAAAGAGTAATTTTGATCACTGATGGAAGAATGCATATTCTGACACTAATAGACCCAATCAAGATACAAGTCATCCAAGATTGGCCATCCCTAACCACTCTAACATAGCTCTGTAGCTTTTTGGGTCTTGCCAACTTCTACCGCAGGTTCATGTTGGGGTTATCTCATATCACTTGGCCTTTGAGTCAAGTCACCAAGGGAGGAGCGAAAGCAAAGTTCTTTTGGTCTGGATCCCAACTAGAGGCATTCACTGAGTTGAAGCATTGCCTCTACTTTGCACCAGTTTTCACACTACTAGACCTGCAACAACCATTTGATATTGAGACAAATGCCTTAGACTATGCTATTGGTGCAGTTCTTACTCAACATGGTAATCCAGTGGAATATCATAGTGAGACGCTTTCACACACTGTTCGAAAGTATCCCACCTATGAAAAATACATGTATTCCATTGTGCAGGTTGTTGAAGACCCAAATTGTCCCTTTTTGACAATCTTCTTGCTCTCCATTATCCTTCTTTTTTACCTTAGTAACTCCAATTGAGCATCAGTTTACAATTTTATTGGAAAAATCAAGTACCTAATCATCTTTTATTTCATAAGTTTCATTGTTCTTTATTATTCAAATTAATATTTGCATAAGTTACTAAATTGCATGAATTTTGCAGCTAATGATTGATTCTGCAGCAAAATCGAAGGTTCTATATGCTTCGAAACTCTAATTGAGGAACAAAATATATGGATATGTGGCTAATAACTGACATAAGGATATTTACCTATATTCATGACCCATATCAACAATAATAATACCATGTAAGCCCAGTCAATGCTGAAGTCAACCAAAAAAGAAGGAGTCGAAGGCGAGCAAGGAAATTAATGGAAGCAAATATTTTGCCTCATGATCTACTTCTCCAATAGGAAATCATGATGTCACTATCTTCTTATGTTATTTTTAGCTGTTTTCGAGGAGGATAGGCTCGTAATTCTCTAAAATTATTATTGAAATAGGTTATAAATCTACCTCTTGGCACGATAAACCACAAACTTGATTATTGTTTTAAAAACACTCTCGATCATTGTTAATTCAAAATTGTTATTTTCCCTATGCATGGAATTCACATGAGTGTGTATACTCTGAGATTTCTATTTTCTTACAACTCATAGGAGGCCCCCCTGAGAGCTATAATATTTTTAATTTTGTTTCTAACTAATAACTCGATATTCTCGTTTTAGTTCTATAGCATCGAGTTAAACTTTCAGTTCATTTTCTATTAACAATGAATGTTTATGATAGAGATAGAATTTACAGTAATGTTCATATAATATTTCTTTTATATATTTTACCAATTTATCCTGAGAAAAATGAAGAAGAGGATACTTATGCACATGCAAATGTTAGAATATAATTAATTTGTTTTAAATTTGCAATCATAAGTATAATTCTTTCAAGATTTTATCAAGTGAGATATGGTTTTTCCAGTTTGACATTTTAAATTTGAATTTAGAATTTAATTCATCTCTATTATCTAAGATTTAGTTTTGATTTGCTGGTGTGGATTTGTTATTAAGATTAGTTTCCTTTTATGTCAAAGTGTGAAGTATATTTAGATTCAATTTCAGTTTGTGTGAAGATTTAATTTCTGCAAGTGCGCCTCATTTTTGCAATAGTGATAGTCTTTTTACTTCAAATAAATTTTAAATAAAAACACGTGCATGAAAAAACCTAATATAATTTGAAATTTATTCCTCTAATAAGAATTCCTAGCACAAACAATGCATTTACACTTCATCAATGTACAAGTCTTAGTCAATAATTTATGAAGTAATTTAAAATCAATTAAATTACCAAACATTTTGGCGTCGTTGTCGGGGAAGTGTATATAGGATTTATTATTTAGGAGACTTTTTCATTAAAAAAAATGACAAAAATAAATTTATGCACAGCGAAAGCGATTCTAGGGGTATATTTTTAAGTAGAGCTAGGAGTTCAATTTCAACATCAACACTCACCCCACCAAGACCACGTAGTGCCGCACCATCCACCAAAACTTGTATTCCATTACTCGCAAGTAGAAATAGACTTCCTGAGGTACTTATATATGAAATCTGACCTAGGGATTCACCAACTCCTCTATCGAAGTTGTAGTAGAAGAACCTACATCCCCAACAAAAGGAGTAATATTGCTATCTTTGACTGGAGAACAACTTATAGGATAATAACTAGAAGTCCCTAATGAAAAATAAGGAGAAACTTATTTTAACATTGCATTGATAGAAGAACCATAGGAGGAGCTAGAACACCCAATTATAGAACCTTACATAAGCTCTGAAGAATCTACAATGGCAGGAGAAGGGGAAGGAGAGGCACATAATTTTAATGGTGAAAATATGATTGGAGGAAAATGGTGTAGAGGAGGAAATAGAGGAGGAGGTGGAGGAAGAGGTTTAAGAGGTGGAAGAGGAGAACTGTAACCTTTTGGATTTCCCATCTTAGATGAAGATACCATAGCCACAATGAAGAATATTTCACCCTCCATTCTTCCTAATTTCCATGGAGTAAGAAAATAGGATCCTGAAACATTTCTTTTTGAGTTTGAAGTTTTGTGTAGGTCTTATGACTACTTTCTTGATTCTAAAAAATTGAAATTATTTCTAGCCACTCTTAAAGACGGAGCACTTAAATGGTTTATGGGATTAGGAACACATACCATAAGAACATGGGAGGAAATGAAAGATGTGTTCTTAGAAAAATACAAATATTATTGTATGCCTCATAACCTAAGATGAAGTCTTTAAAATGATGCAAAAAGAGGATGAAAATCTTGAGGATTTGGTTGAAATATTTGCTTACAATGTTAAAAGGGATAAAATTCATAATCTAGATGATGAAACTTTGAAAGTTATTTTGCTAAAAGCCATTAGAGATGAGTGGATAGATCTTCTCAATTTAATGGGTAAAGGATATGTTTCACAGTTATCATTTAGAGACATTTGTGAACTTCGTACACATATTTCAAGAGGTAAGGCTAGAACTGAAAAAATAAAAAATAAATAACTAAAATTAAAAAATAAAAAATAAAAATAAAATAAAATAAAATTATATATATATATAATAAAATAAAAATAAAAATAAAATAAATAAATAAAATTTAAAAAATAAATAAATAAAATAAAATAAAATAAAATTTAAAAAAATAAATAAATAAATAAAATTAAAAAATAATAAAATTAAATAATAAAATAAAAATTAAAAAAATCTGAGAGATACTGTTAAGTCTAAGATTAATAAATCTATAGTTGGAACAGTAAGTAGAGCTAAAATAGGCAACTTGCTAGACAAGTTTAAAACATATATTTTAGGGAGTCTTAGTGAGCAACTGGATACCTTTTAGATTTAAAAAAATCAAAAAGCTGAAAATATTCCATTATCAATATTTTGTCCTAAATGCAGAAAGAAAAATGCTCTAAGAGAATATCATCTTGATAGTGTGGAAATATGTGCTATTTGTGCAAAAAACGATGACACAAAAGTATGCCCTTCAATTCCTGGACTTAAAGCAGTCTTGCAAAGTGAAGCTGAAACAAGCCAAGTTGAGTCACTTTATGTTATCGATAAAAGACTATGGTAACCACAACAACTAAATATATTGCAAGGTCTTAACCCCCAATACCAATCATATGCACAACCTCAAAACAATTGGAATACCCCAATACCTTGGAAAAATTGGCTACCTCAAAATCCATTATGGACACAAGGTTGGCAGTATCCTCCTATGAATCCTCAATTTAATCAATTTCAACAACCATTTATTCCATATCAACCTCCATATTATACTCCTCAATCAAATTATTTTCCATAATCTCAAGTACAAACTCAGTCTCCTAATCAACCACTTCCATAACCCACCCACATCATATCCCCCCCAAAAAAATCTACTACCTGCTCAGCCGCTTCCAAACCTAAACAATAAAAATTCACAACCTGTCTACAATATAGAAGGTCAAAATTTTCAAGCTTGCATGATAACTCCATTATATCTAAATAATGTCCAACTTAGATCTAGTAGAGTTTTGGAAAAGAAGTTACCATATGTTTTTTATTCGGGAAGAAGATGAACCTCTTGAGAAAGAAACATTTCTTAATCAAGAAGAAATTTCTCAAAAAGAAAGTACACCTATACATTCTAATGATACTCCATTAAATTCAACTCCCATTGCAGAACAACCTTTTGTTTCTATTCAAAATACACCTTTTCCTGAAAGGCTAAAAATTAACAAAGGAATAGAGAAACAAATTGTATTACCTTAATATGATTTGCTAGATCAATTAAGCAATGTTTTCATCAAAATTCCTTTGTCACAAGATATAAAGAAAATTCCAATTTTTGCAAGAATAATCATGGGGTTAAACATTAAAAAACCAGGAAGGAAAAAGAAAGAAATTAAAAATATATAGTTAGTTGGGAAAATTGCATATATTATGATGGAAAACCAACAGTACGAAAATATCTAGATCCATGAAGCCCCATCATAAAAACACACATTAATGATATCGAAATTCCAAACACATTGATTGATTTGGGAGAAACTAATATCATGAGTAAACAAAATATGGATCAATTAAAAATTTCCAATCTTCAGTACACACCAACATTGTTACCGTTAGAAGATAGATATGTTATTAAACCGGATGGTGTGTTAGATGTATCTGTCTCCTTATATTCTTTGGAATATCCTGTTGATTTTATGATTTTGATTCCCAAGAATAATTTAGGATGACATCCATTGATTCTAGGAAGGCCATGGTTAGCTATATTTAATGCTTTCATAAGTTATAGATCTGGTGATATGTTTATCTATGATGGAAGATATGCTATGAAATTCACACTATACCCTCCATAAAAAACAACAATAGAAGTAGAAAATGAAGTTTGGATAGATGATGATAGTGAGGACTTTGATATAAAAAAATATGTGCTACTTTGCAAATATATGAGGAAGATAAAATTTTAAATTTTATGAATAATAATGATTCTTCCTCATATTGTGAACAAGATCAAGGTTATCAAGACCAATGTAATGTTGAATACTTATCATCTCATCAAATGACTTTGCATTCTATGGAGAAATTTGGCAATTCTTTAATAGAAATCTTTCCAGGAAAAACTTTGAATATCAATAATAATTTGGAATAATCTCAAAAGAAATAATTGATAAAGATGTTACAATAAAATTCCTCTGCCTATGCATGGGAATACACTGATATGAAAGGAATTGATCTTAACACTTGTATGCATCATATCTATATTAAAGAAAATTCCAGACCAATTCGACGATCCCAGAGGAGGATGAATCCAAATCTAAGATAAATTGTTAAAGAGGAGTTGCAAAAATTGTTGAATGTGAATTTCATCTATCCAATATCTGATATTCAATGGGTCTCACCATTAGTGATCGCTCCAAAGAAAAATGAAAAATGGAGAGTATGCATCGATTATATGGAATTGAATAAAGCCACCTTGAAACATCATTTTCCACTTCCCTTTATAGATAAAGTCCTTCATACATTGGCACGAAAGAATTATATTTCATTCTTGGATGGTTTTAGTGGATATAACCAAATCCAAGTAGCTCCAGAAGATCAATACAAAACAAATTTCACCTGTACATGGAGAACTTATGCTTACAAAGTACTTCCTTTTGGATTATGCAATGCACCTGCAACATTCCAGAGGGAAGTTCTAGGCATTTTTTCTGATCTAATGCATGATTGTGTGGAATTTTATATGGATGAATTCATGGTCTATGGGAATTCTTTCGAGGAATCTCTTGAAATTTTGGAAAAACGTCATCATTAGATGTAAAGAAGCAAACCTCCTTTAAGCCATGAAAAATGTTTTATGATGTTAAATGAAGGAAATCTTGTAGGCCACCACATTTCAGGAGATGGAATTAAAGTGGATGCATCTAAAGTAGAAGTTATTTCCAAATTATCAGTTCCTACTTGTTAAAAAAATGTTAGAAGTTTTCTTGGTTTTTCTGGTTATTATAGAAGATTTATAAGCAACTTTACCAAGATTTCCTCTCCACTTTTCAAATGCTTACAAAAGGTTGTGAATTCATTTGGAATTTTGATTGCCAAAATCTTTCGAAACATTGAAGGAAAATATTTATGAAGAACCCATGTTAAGAGGACCAAATTGGATCCTCCCTTTCATATTTCAATTGATGTTTCATATACAAATTTTGGAGCTGTATTGGGACAGAAATAGTTGAATCCATATGCCACTTATTATACAAGTAAAAATTTAACTCTCACGAAGTTGAATTATATTGTAACAGAAAAGGAGCTTTTGGTTGTTGTACATGCTACTATTAAGTTTCAACATTATATCACTAGTTATGAAACTTTTGTTCATACAAATCACTCTGCAATTAAATATTTAATGAATAAATCTATCACTAATGGAATATTTACACGATGGTTATTATTGTTACAAGAGTTTAATATTACTATTTTGGATAGGTCTGGAAAAGAGAACACAGTTGCTAATTTTCTATCTAGAATGCAAAATGATAATAAAATAAAAAATGATTTTCCTGATGAATATTTTTTTGTAGTATATATTAAATCTCCTTGGTTGCATATATTGCTAATTATTTGGCTATAGGGTAGTTACCTTCATATTTTTCCCCTAGAGAGAAAAGGACAAATATTCAAACCAATGCTTCTTATTCATGGATAAATTAAAAATTTTACAAAACGGGACATGATTTAATCATTCGAAGATGTGTCAGAGAGGATGAAGTACTAGAAATCTTAAATAAAATGTACCATGTGGAGGAAAATTTTCCAATAAAATGACTACTTACAAAATCCTTCTCTTAGGATAGTATTTGCCTTCTCTTTTCAAAGATGCCAATGAATATTTTAAGAGATGCGATCGTTGTCAAAGGATGAGAAAGCTTGTTCCTTCAGATAAGATGCCTCTACAACCTTAGGTACTTATTGAACCTTTTGAAAAGTGGGCTTTAAATTTTTTTGCTCCAATTAATCCTCCAACAAGAAAAAAAAAGGTACATTCTTGTCTGTACAGAATTTTTCACCAAATGGGTAGAAGCTAAACCATTTCCTTTTGCTACTGAAAATGTTGTAATTTCATTTATTTTTGAGGATATCCTCACTCATTTTGGTGTCCCAAGGAAAATTGTGACAGATCAAGGTACTCAATTTACATCCAAGTTGGTGCAGAAGATAATGGAGGAATATAAAATCAAACATTGGAAATTAACTCCATATCATCCCCAAGAAAATGGAAAATTTGAATCAACTAATACAGTAATTGAAGCAATTCTTACCAAAATTGTGCATCTGCATAGAAAGGATTGGGAAGAAAAGCTTCTAGAAGCTTTATGGGCATATCTTACCACAAGGAGAAACACAACAGGGCATACTCCTTATGAACTTGTTTATGTAAAATAGTTCCTATTCCTTATTGAGTTTCAAATAAAGACCTTCACAACAATAGTCAAATTAGGGCTTAATCTATCAAAGGCACAAAAACAAATAATGGAGCAATTGAATGAACTTGATGAGATTCGACAAGATGTTATTCACAAAGCCAACATAGTTCAAAAACAAAGGTCTAGATGGAATTATAAGTTTATCAAAGACATAAAGTTCCAGCCAAGAGATTGGGCATTAATTTTTTAATTCCAAATTTAAGGATTTTCAAGAAAATTTTCAAACTCATTGGCTTGGTCCTTATGAGGTTGAAACTATCTTTGATAATGGGGAAGTCAGAATCAGAACCATTGATGAAGAAAATATAAATTTCCTTGTAAATCATAGATTATGAATATACCATAAACCATTGACAAAGGAAGATTTCATCAGAAATCTGCAAGATAATCTTCATTTGAAGTTGGTTAGGAAATATTCTTCTTCCACTCCAACTTAAATTTCAAATTGATTTGTGTTTTCTAAAAAAAAAAAAAAAATAATAATAATAATAATAATTGTATAACCATGAAAACCAACATTGTTCACATGTTTATACAGAAAATCTAAGTCGAAAACCAAGAATTCTTGGCAACTTGAATTTTATTTTTAAATTCCCTCTTCTTGTCTCGTTTCTTTTTATTCCTCTTTTGACAAATAATACAACTACAGAATTGCCAATAATATGCATCTCTCATGAATTCCACAGTTGACCTGACATATTACAACCAAAGCAAATGAAGATCATGGCCAAAGAAACTTGAATGAAGATAAAAGCTAAAGTAGCCTGAGCAACCTACAAAGGATAATTCCAAAAATCAGTAGGGAAAGATAAAATGTATGTAAATATTAATTAGATAATAAAGGTAAAAAAATTGAAATATGAAAATAAATAGATGAATGACCATTGCTACTGCCATTTTATATAATGATTACCCTAGTTATGACATGACTTTGTTTTTAACGAAAATATCTATGTATTGTCAAAAGGGTATGAAATCATTATGAAACCTTATTATCATTCAAATTCACTCCATTTCTCCCATATTTCATCCCATTTCCTTTGCATACCATCACAGTTCCTTGCATCATATCCATTCAACTTGGCCATGTTTCATTGTTGAAAATGCTTCACCTATCACCCAAATTCCATCTCCCCGATCTATTCCTTAGCCAAACTCATTCCATAACCCTGTAAAAAAGGGAAATTAGGGACCTAAAACTTCTTCAACGTTTGAGTCAGTGTGCGCTCAGAGTCGAATGGGGTAAATTTCTTGAAGGTTAACCACAGGTGAAACAACAATTGCAGCAAGCACAGTGGTTGGAATTCGTGGAAGATTTTGATGGGTATGAGAAAGAGGTCATGAAATCATTTGCTCGGGAATATGATGGTATAGAAGCGGATATTGGGGATGTTAAACTAGTTATGAAAGAGTCATTCATGGCAGAAGCTACCAGATTGCCAAGAAATGGAGAGAGTTGGTTTAAGAAACGAAATATTAAAGAAAAATAGTGGGAAGTCTTGCTCCAAAACCTAGGTATGGATATTTTTGTCTTCAAGAAAGGAATTCCAATCACAACCTTAAAGTACAGATAGAGAAATTTGATATTGATTATTCATAAATTCATAACCTGTGAGGGTAGGTTTGGAAACATGTTCTTTCACCATGCTCACTTAATGATGAATTTTCTTGATGGTAATGAAATCAATTTTCCATACTTCCTACTTTATAGCTTAAGAAAAATGGCTACTGACATTCAAAGAAAATTACAGTTCATTGAAAATGCTTTATATCATCATTGGTTAGTGAAAATTTTAGTTGAAGCTCATTTGAAAATAAAAGGGGATAACTGGGAAGATTTTATGATAAGAAATCATTTCAAGGAAGCTAAACAAGATGAACCCAATGCTAAACAAACTCTAAACATAAATCACCTACACAAGAAACACAACAAAATGAGTATTCGTATGATGAAATCCCTCTTGAAAATGTGTTAGAAAATCTTAAGTAGAAAAATGTTAGAAGAAAGAAATCCAGCAGTAAAGATGAAGGTACATCAAAGAGAGAAACAAAACAAGGAAAGGTTAATAAGAAAAAGCATCCCCCCAATATTGAAAAGTCATCTATGAAATTAAGAAGAAATGAAAGACTTAAAAATCCAACCTCTGAACGATCTGAGCAATCTCGAAGATTTATTGCTTTATAAGAACAAGAGGAACCAAGAGTTCCATCACCAGTTTCAAGCCCAGCTAGGAAAACCCTGGAAATTGACCCTGTCCAGCAAGAAATATATGACTATATAGAATCTTTGGAATGAAAAGCTATAGGGAAAATTGTTGAATCTTTCTCCAACCAAGAATAAGTTTTATATGAATAAATTTGTGTTAGTCCTCTAGAAGAAACCATAATTGGAGACACTCTTAAGCAAGAAATTTATGAATTAGAGATATTAAATAAATATTTGAAGCGGGAGCGTGAAGCAATAAAGGTACAGAATGAAATCCAAAGAACTCAAAATGAAAACATCCTATTGCATCTTAGTTTATGGTACAAGAAGAATAAGAAACTTAATTCTAAAAATAAATTTCTTAAGATAAAGGTATAAGTTTGCAGTACAAGATCCTAATGAAGAAACCAAGGCAGTCAGTTCCAAGAAAAGAAAAAAGAACTAATTTAGATGTTCTTTCTCAGGCTTCATAGGTAGCATAGTGAAAGGGGAGGGTTACAAATTTTGAAATTTTGAGCATGAGGACATGCAATACCTTCTGTGTGGGGGAATGTTGAAGACCCAAATTTTCCCTTTTTGACAATCTTTTTTCACTCCATTATCCTTCTTTTTGACCTTAATAAATATAATTGAGCATTAGTTTACGAGTTCATTGGAAAAAGGAGGTACCTAATCATCTTTTATTTCATAATTTTTATTTTTATGTATTATTTAACTTAATGTTTGCATAAGCTACTGAATTGCATCAATTCTGCAGCTAATGACTGATTCTGCACCAAAATTGAAGGTTCGGTAGGTTCCAAAACTTGAGCTTAGGAACGAAATATATGGAGAGGTGGATAATAACTGGCATAAGGATATTTACCTATCTTCATGACCCAGATTAACAATAAGGGTACCATGTAAGCCCAGTCAACACAGAATTCAACCAACGAAGAAGGATCCGAAGGAGAACCAGGCGAGCAAGGAAATTAATGGAAGCAGGTATTTTGCCTCATGATTTGCTTCTCCACTAAAAAATCATGAGGAAATCATGATGTCATTATTTTCATATGTTATTTTTAGTTTTTTTCGAGGAGGATAGGATCGTAATTCTCTAAAATTGTTAATGAAATAGGTTATAAATCTACCTCTCGGCACGATGAACCATAGACTTGATTATTGTTTTAAAATCACTCTTGATCAATGTTAATTCAAACTTTTTATTTTCCCTATGCGTGGAATTAAAATGTGTGTGTAGACTCTGAGATTTCTACTTTCTTACAACTCACAGGAGGGCCCCCTGAGAGTTGTAAGATTTTTTTTTCTGTTTCTAACTAATAACTCAATATTCTTGATTGAGTTCTGTAGCATCAGGTTAACCTTTCAGTTTGTTTTCGATTAACAGTGAATGTCTATAATAGAGATAGAATTTGCAGTTATATTTATTTAAGATTTCTTTTATAGATTTTACCAATTTATCGTGCGAGGAATGAAGAAGATGATTTTTATGCACATGCATATGTTAGAATATAATTAATTTGATTTCAATTTGCAATCATAAGTAGAATGCTTTCAAGATTTTATCAAGTGAGATTTGGTTTTTCTAGTGTCACATTTTAAATTCATATTTAGAATTTAATCCATCTCTATTAGATAATATTTAATTCTTATTTGATCGTGTGGATGTGTTATTAATATTAGTTTCCTTTTCTGTCAAAGTGTGAAGTAGATTTAGATTCAATTTCAGTTTGTGTGAAGAATTAATTTCTACAAGTGTGATTCATTTTTGCAAGAGTGATAGTCTTTTTACTTCAAATAAATTTTAAATAAAAACATGTGCATGAAACATCCTAGTCTAATTTGAAATGCATTCCTCTAACAATAAGTCTTAGCACAAACAGTGCATTTACACTTCATCAGTTTACAAGTCCTGGTCGATAATTTATGAAGTAATTTAACATCAATTAAATTACCAAATACATGCATGCCTACAATGGAAGCATTATATTTTGGGGAAGGAAATGGTCATCCACATAGACCACTAGCCCCTGCAGTTTATCGAGACACAAGGGAAGTTGCATAATGATCGCCATCATAAATTGTTCACATACTTGCAACATATCCATTTGAACATTAAGTACAAGAAGGGAAACACCAACAATGTTGCAGACTGCCTCAGCCGACTGTCGGTCATGGCACTGACCTTGTGCTCGACTCTTATGGGAACGAGACTTTGAAATGGCCACATCTTTACAAGAGCGATCCTAAATTCAGAAACACAAACCAGATGCTCCTGGAAGGCAAGCAAGTTCCAAATTTTCACCTCCAGGATGCACTGTTATGCCACCTTGGACACCTTTGTGTTCCTTCAAATGATCATTCCAAGATGATTTGGGAAGCACACTACAGTTAGGTTGCTGGAAATTTTGGGGTAGATAAAATAGTGGTAGTGCTACAGAAGTATTTTTGTTGGTTGAACCTTCGACAGGATGTTGTGAAGTACATCAGATCCTGCACTGCCTGCACCATTTCCAAACCAACCATCAAGAAGCAAGGCCTATATACTCATATGCCTACTCCTATTCGACCTTGGGAATTGTTGGGTCTCTGAAATTTCGTATTTTCATCCTCTTTTCATTTCGTTATTCCTCACATTTATCCATATTATGTTTCTTCATTCACTATTTATCATACTATTTTCATGTTAAATATGGGTCTCCCTTATTATTTTCCAATTTCTTTATTTTCATTCGTTTTAAGAGAATTTGTGATTAATTATTAGAAAAATAATATATTTTCATATATATATATATATATCTCAAAAGTTGTGTGAGCCTTGTAATGTGTAGGAATATTTCAATAAAGGATTATTCAAAGAGATTTGAGGAGATAATCATTCAGGCTCATTTCAAGGAGAAGATCATGAGGATGTGGATATCTCATCCAAGATTTGTGTGAGGAATTGAAGGGATCATATTTTGTAATTATGGAAATTGGTTGAAAGAAAAGTGGACTTGTATTTATGAGTTGCTTATCTCTTTTTCAAAGCAACTCATACATATAAATAGGAGTGCTCTCTCTCCATAAGGGAAAAAAGGTAGTGGAAAAACTTGAGACTTTGAGACTATTATTTTCTGAAGATAATTAAAGATAGAATTTATCATTTTCTTGCGCATATGAGCTAAATATATTGTTGTAGTTGATTTTTTTAAGTGTGTACCAGGAAAAGGTGGAGGGCCCCAATTCTGAGCTAAGTACACTTTACTGTAGAATAATGTTTATAGTTGTGAATATGCTAGTTTCAATTATGTATGTTCATTCTTCTTTACTATAAATACTTGTACATATTTTCATTATGAAATTTTTTATGGCCATGTTTCATTTTGTGAAGATAGATCTATGTTCAGTGACTAGTTTGGATGTGGAAGGATATCAAGGACTCTTAGAGTAGATCCTCTTCTCCATGAGCTAGGATTGGATTAAATCAAGATTCACTTTCTTGTATGCTTTCTAGATTAACTTTACATGATTTCATAGTTACATTTCATCATGCTTTCTTAGCTACTTGGAAATGTTATTATAGAATGAATGTGGAAGGATACCCCAGACTCTTAGAGTAGAGCCTCTTCTCCATCTTCTAAAATATACTAATCTCATTGACCAATCATTCATATGCTTTCATAGGGTAAATTTGAATGCTTTCTTCACATGCTTTCATAGAGTAAATTTGAATGCTTTCTTTACATGCTTTCGTAGAGTAAATCTAAATGCTCTATTTACATGTTTGCTTTACTTGATTTTCAGAATAGTTGTCTTGTTATTCCAGCATGCATTTCACTTTTCCAAATCCTAAACAATGACTTCCTAATCTAACTAGATCTAAGGTCCATATATTTTGGCGTGTTTCTAAGTCTACTAGCCTGGATTGATAATTAAATATATGCTCTAATTTAGTCCCATAAATTAGACTTACGGGAATCCATCTCCATGGATTACATGTCAAGCCTTCTTTTCTACTAAGCATGGAAATGACTGCATTTTCATGATCGTCGACATATTCTCTAAGATGGCCATTCTAATGGCTTGCAAGAAGAGCATCGCCGCAGAAGCCACTGTGAAACTCTTCTTTTCACAAGTGCGGGTGCACTTTGGGATCCCATAGTCCATTACCTCAAACCGGGACAACAGGTTCCTAAGTACATTTTGGTCAAGTCTCTAGTCGATGTTGGATACCAAACTCACTAAGTCCACAACTTTCCACCCCCAAACTCATGGCCAAACAGAGGTCGTCAATAGGATGATCATACACATTCTGCACATGTAAAACTAGAGGCATCCACACACATGGGATGAAATAATGCCCTATTTCAAACACAACTACAACAAAGCTCTTCATAGCTCAATTAGCCACAACCAAGTTCAAGTAGGGTTTGGATTCCATCCACTATGTCCCATTGATGTGGCCATACCATTTGCAGCTACTCAGGCAGATTCAGATCATGTCCTGTCTGAAGCTGACAAGGCCACCAACTTCATTGAGGGAATTCAACACATTTTCCAGTAGGTCCATGACATATTGGAAAGAGTGAATGCTAAGTACAAGCAACGACATGATCAACATCCGGTGCCACACAAGTTCCAAGTGGGCGACAAAGTTTGGCTAAATTTCGAGAAGGAGCACCTCACTGGGCCACACCGCAAGCTTCGCCCAATCCATTATGGGTCGTACACCATCACAATGTTGTATGGGGAAAATTATTTCGAGCTCATCATTCCACCATTCCTTGGCCTGCACCCAGTGATCAATGTGGACCACCTTCAACCATACTTTCCACCATTGTTGGACACATCTGACATTGCAGAACAACTCTCTCCAATGAAGTTGAATCCAAACTGTGTGGAACATGCCACAACTAATAAGATAATGGACACACATATCAAGAAAACTCGCCAACAAAATATCTAACTGTATCGGGTCATCAAAGCAGGTCAACTCCTGCACCAATGCAAGTGGCTCACCAGGGACCAAGTTCAACAGAAGTTTTCCCATCTCATGGAGGAACTCAACACAATGGGGACCACTGCTTCCTAAGGGGGGAGGACCGATCTAGGTGGATATTGGTGGCCACCCACCTATTCCACTTGGACCCCCACCATTGTTTCTTTCATTTTTTAGTTTCCTTAATCGTAGCACAATTTACTATTTTTGGTAGGTTTTCAAGTCCTAAACTTTCGAAGCCGTTTTAAGGCCCTAAACGACGTTTTTTTTGGGGAAAATGTGGAAAACATGAGTCAAAGACTATGTTTTGCACTTGAAAGTTGTAGCCTTTGGATAGATATTTCTAACAAGGTATTTTGCACATCAAACAAAGATCGTATGCGAAAGTGACGACCTCAGGAAGTTGATGTACCAATTTACCCAAACAAGGCCCATAGTTTTGGCGCTTCATCTCCTAGGGTTAGTTTTTTAGATGTTTAGGGTTTTCCATTATTTCTCAATAATAAATAGGCCTTTGAGACTCATTGTAACACAGTTCAGAGGCATGTAGCGCGCCACATCTCTTCTCAGAGATAAGCTACCATCACTCGAGCTAGTTTATTTCCATTCTCTATGTAAGCATATTTTAATTCCTTGATATTAATGAAACAAAGATTTATTTATGTTGTATCTATATTTTTATGTTTATATCTGTATTCTATTACGTTCCTGCATAATTCCAGATCACTTGGGCCTATAATACCACCTGGAAAATAACTACTGGGTTCACTCCATATGATCTGGTTTATGGGAAGAAGGCTTTGGTTTCTATTGAATTTGAATATAACACTCTCAAAATGGCAGTCCAATTGGATTTAGATGTCACAAGAGAAAAAAACGAAAGGTTGCTTCAACTGAATGGCTTGGATGAATTCAAAATGTCGGCCCTCCTCCACACTAAAGTTATACAATTGCAGAGGAAGGTTTGTCATGATAGGCACATTAAGGAGAAAATATTCCAGGAAGGGGATTGGGCTTTACTATATGACTCCAGGTTCAAGGACTTTAAAGGAAATATGATGACAAGATGGTTAGGCCCATACCTAATAAATAAATTCCATGACACTGGGGTTGTTCAGATCAGAACCATTGATGAGGAGGGGCTCCCTCTGCTTGTTAATGGTTATAGGCTAAAAGATACAAGAGGCCCATGTCTAAGGCAAATTTCATCAGTACAATCAACAAGGAAGTAAATGTAATTTGGATCCTCATAGCTTCTAGTCCACAACCCTCCTAGAGAAAAAAATTAAAAAATAATAATAATAATAATAATAAAGAGCCCTGGGTGAAAACCTCCATGAGGCATCCAAGGCCAACTCTAGGAAAACCTCTCTGAGGTGCCCAAGGTAGGTTGATGGGCTGAAAACCTCTTCTAAGGCAAGCCACTGGTCTTTAAAAAAAAAAAACAAGAATGGGAGATGAAACTATGCCTTCTAACCTTTTTTTGTCTTGCGGGGTTATGAACAGTGGCATGTCATGGTCACAAAGCAAGGGAATTATCCCATTTCTCTGCACTAGATCCATTCACTCTCTGTCCAACACCATCACTAACCTCTTCATCCCTCTCCACCATCCTATGAACTCAAAAATCAAATTTCACCCCCTCTCTCTGGTGCTATAGGAAGTTCCTCTGGTGCTACATGAAGGTATTGGAAAGATACAAGAGGGAGGATCGAAGACAAAGGTAGTCACCAATCATCTCATGGTATCAAAAATTCCATGAAGAGAGTATTCCCACTATTACCTATCATCCTCTCATCACTCCTCCATCCCACTCATGGAGATTTTCCAATCAAACCCTTCACTCTTTCACACACGTAAATATTTTTTATGCAAAAAACACAAAGTTCCTTCACTTCATTATTCCGGCCACAGCACTTTCTCATCATCCTATCACTATCATAAGGCCTTTCCACACTCTCCCTCATCACCCATGCAGATTTAGGGTCAAAAACATGCAAAGAAGAGGTTGCTACAGGAAGAGAACATCTTCGTGTAGAAAACCTGTGTAAGCACTAGAAAAGCTCTATAATTGTTTTTTGATCATCTAAGGAGACAGTGAAGACTTGTAAGGTGACTTTGAAGGAATTAATGGCACTCCAAGAAGAATTCTCCATCAGAAACATATACTTAAAGCCTCAACAAGATACCTACACACACAACAAACAAATACAATTAAGCATCTCAAAAAGAATGGAGACACACAACATAAGCTCAGGTAGTAAAACAAACTCTATTGATGCCACTTCAATGGTCCAGCTCTAGCATGCAAGGCCCTGCAATAATTTGAAAATGAGGTAAGGCTCAGGTATGGCACTCTCTCACCCTCTCCATATGTGTGATTAACTAAATAAATGAATGTTGAGAGGGGAAACTTTAATAAGTTGAAGGTGGCCAGTTAAGCTTTCCACCCTCGACCAATTGAACTAAAGGTGACTGGTAGAGTCCTCGTGCAACGTGCAGATGTCACATCAGTTGAAGTATGATCACCAGGAGTGGGTGTTGATTACGAGGAAGAAGAGAATGATCACTTTAAGTGGGGCCAACGATCTAAATGAGTAAACATCATGCAAGGGACATATCAACACAACGCTCCAAGCCAACTCAAAACATCATATAATGTACTTGAGTGTGCTTCCCTTCGCATATTTTCTCATTCCAAGAACAGTAAGAGAGAGGAAAAAGTTTTCAAGCCACTGAAGAGCTTCAAACCTCGACCTACTGTTGCTACAAGATAGTGCTACATGAAGCACTGTATTTGCTACATGAAGAGCCGAGGAGTGCTATAGGAAGGCAGAGGAGGTATATGCACGAAAAAAAAAAGGCCCAATTGGTTCAGAAAATTTCCATTTTTTTCATCTCAGGGCATCAGTATAAGAAGTAAGTTGCCACCACCCTCATATATTCATCATAATTTCACACAATTTCTCCTAGAAAGTCTACAATCACTAGTCATTAAAATCATGAAATTGAGAGTTTTTGTGTGAAGAAAGTAGGGGTCAGTACATATTATTGGAGTGATAAGGGATTTGTGACACTATTCTACCACTAAATTGAACACTAAGGTCGTAAAAGAAACACCTTTCCTGTACCTATTCAAGAGCAACAAGAAGATATGTGGGGTGGGTTTAACAAAAGAGAACTCTCAGACACTAAAGGAATTCATTTGCACCCTCCTATAGTAGATATCCTTAGGATACATCAATGGCTAGGCTTCTTCAAATTTCTAAAGGGATATGATGATGGCATTACTTTTGAGTTTGTAATGGCCTTAAATTCACAATTAGATGTCAGTGCTACCACTGTGGTAAGGGGTTAACCATAACAATAAGTCCTGAAGTGATCCGCAGAGTAACCACAGTGCCCTTAGGAATCAAATGGAATATGGAAGACATGGCCACTACTTCCACTACAAAGAAGAATTTCTTTAGGTCCAATGAGAGACCTATGGAAGAGAAGAATGGGGTTAGGAGAGAAATCTTGCCTTATCTATGGTATGAGGTAGCTTATCACATTTTGAGATACATCTCCTGTGAGGTAAGATTGAGTGTAGTGTATGGCTACCACTTTATACTATTACATGAGCTCAAATACAAAGAAAATTTTCCTCTTGACCAGAGAATAATTCTACCATACTTCCTCCTCCAGTACATCAGATACATGATCCAGAAAGTTAGAGAAGGAAATAATCAACACTTATCCCATCATTGCCTTATTAAGCTTATAGTGGAGGATGCCCTAAACAACTTAAGAGTTCCCATCCCATGGCCCAATTTCATAGACATGGACATGGAGACACTGATAGGAACCTATAGCATTACTCCTAGGGAAACCCCTGCATCTAGAATTGGGGGTAGAGACACGATAACAAGAGACAAAGAGGACAACAGAAGAAGTATAGATGGAAACAAAGGAAGAAAAAGTAGAGGAGGCAGAAGCAAAAGGAGGAGATGATTAGGAATGAAAGGAAGAAAAGTTAGAACAGGGGGCCTTGAGTCCTCAACAAATCATTGAACAAAAGGAAACTGAGATGTCCCCTCAGCAAACTATTATGTCACCAGGGAAAACTAAGGATGAGGTAGATGCCACTTTAGCTACATTGGGCACTCCTGTGAAATCTAAGAAGAAAATACCAAGAGAAACCCTTCTTTAATTTAATACAAGGAAGAACACTAGAGTGAAACAAGGAAGACCCCAGATTCCCACAAAAGTCCCAATTACCATTGAGGAGTCCACTAGTAGAGAGAGGAGGTAGGGCCAAATCGGGGGAAAATTGAGGAGGTCACCTCTTCAAATCCAAAACCTAAGAATCCCATAGCCTATGTAAGGAGGTCCACCACTAGAACATCACCCTTTAAGCAACCAGAAGCACCCACAGGCATCCAAAAATAAGAAAAGGGTGTGCCACAAGAAAAATAGAGCATGCTATAGGAAAAATAAAAAAAATTCTACAGGAAGGACAGGAAATGTTACAATGAGAGAAGAATGCATAGAAAGAGGAAAAAAATTCATAAATTGAGGGGGAAAGTGCACAAATAGAAGTGAAATAATCTGCAAGAGGGGGTACCAGCTGAACAATAAATATTACAAGAGACAACAACCTCCCTAAAGACCTTTGAAAAATAAATCACAAAATTTCAAGAACCTACCCCACAATCTAATTTGGGATCTTATTACAAGTTCATTGAGGGAGGGAGAATGATCCCTAAAAATTTCACAATCCCCCTCCTAAATGAGTTAGAGATAGAAAGAGGGTGCACCCATAGATGGATGTAGATCACCAAATCAAATAATGTTGAAGATGTGGGGTTCATGGAGGAAAGGATCATTGAAATGGCTCAGAGAATCTGTGGTGAAAATTATATTATAAGTAGTGAAAATAGAGAACATGAGGCTCCAAGGGCAGCTACAGGAAAAATATAACCAACTTGCCACTATGGTCAGCCTTTACATGGAGGCCATGTAGTACATACAACCTTCAAAGTACTAAGTAGTTTATGTCAGGGAGCAATGGTTACAATTACAAATCATGACCTTAGCTCAACATGGCTCACTACCCTTTCATAACTATAAACAATTCTTTGATTTCTACAAACAATGTAGTGTAGGATAGAGGGCTAGAATGGTTGAATTCTATATGCATAACCTCATATTAACTGATATGAAAAATTGGGACCCTAATTCCAGGTTGGGTGATATGTAATTAATGCCCTTAGCATCCTGGCTAACACATGAATAAACAAGAGCAGCAGAGGTTAAAATAGTAATGAAAAGAGAAGAGAGAGAACCTCTACAGATCAGCACAGAACTAGTAAACCCTGGGGTGTCATTAGTAACCATCAATTGATCTCAAATGATGATGTAATGGGACCTAAATACATTGAGACACAAGGTCAGGCCATTTCACACTTTGATGGTACATCCAGTTTTCTCGGAGAAGAGAGTTTGTAGGCATGCCAGAGGAGATGGCATGTCGTACCACTTAGCCTACAACAGAGGGAATATCACTCTCGTGAGAGAATGAAGAATGCATTGGAGAGATCACCCTTTTACAAAATAGATATGAAGAGAATGAAGATATAATTCATAGGATTGAAGCTCAGCCCACCTTTTTCTTTGGGGATGCATGAAGGGAGAGATCAGACATAAGAAAAAAAGGAGTGGGTTGAGGCAGAAATAATTCAGGATTGAACCCACCAAAAGGAACTCCCTTTGAGCTACCTTGGGATGTCAGGGAGGCCATTAGGGCTTTGAAAGAGACCAACAAGGAGAACTAAGTTTCTAAGAGTATGAGAAACCATGTCAGTAGGGGTTGATGATGAGGCTCATAATTAGGTATAATTTAAGGGCTTAAAATTCCATCCTTCATCCTATTAAGTTACCTCTCTCTCACACTTATTTACATTTTTTTCATATTATTCTTAATGAGAAGGGTGGAAGATGTTTGTCATGTCTTGTTTCCTAATCTGATTTAATTGCAGGAAATGAAGCCATTTTTGAGACATTTTCCACCCAAGGGATCAGAGTAGACAACAAGGAGATATTGTAGGATGGTTTTCACCTCCTTAACTCCCTCAATAAGCCAAGATCACACAAATATCTCTCCCAACAACTCAAAGACAAAGGTAGCCAAGCAAGTGGCAGTTATGAAGAGCCAAGCTCCACCCTTCTCGAGATCAAGGAGACCATATTCCTACTTTTTATGGAGATATTGGTAGATTCCCATTTGTATAAATAAGCATGAACAAGATCTCATTAGGATTCAAACTTTGTATTCATCTAGGTAACTCTTGAGTTGTGATTTAGTGTTATTAGACCTTTTGATCCAATGATAATGAGAATTCATTTGGTCCATCACTAATTTAGTCTCAGAGGGTTTATGATTTTGGGTTAGGGCCCAATCCATTGGCTAAGTCCCTCTTGTGTATTTATATTATCTTTTTATGTTCCAACACTTTGTTTAGTTTCCATGCATTCTAGTAGGAGCAAAAATCTATCAAAATTGTGCTTGTAGACTCTCTTTGTCACCTCTCTCA
The DNA here is from genome assembly GCA_034641835.2 of Pinus albicaulis. NCBI lineage: Eukaryota > Viridiplantae > Streptophyta > Pinopsida > Pinales > Pinaceae > Pinus > Pinus albicaulis. Next base: position 1,611,823,383 of record CM076584.1, on the reverse strand, counting down.
TGGGAGCATGAGGAGAAGGATCTCCAACCATAGTCTAAAAATATTTTTTTTAATGATTTCTCAGAAATTTAAATAGTGTGATTATCATGTTCAATGTATTCTTACTATAATTTAGAAGTTGGATTTGTGCTTAGATCATATTTTAGCATAGGTTAAGTAGGGTTGTGTATTCAACTCATGTTTTCCACTATTAAAAATGTTAGTTTGTCAATGATTAATGCATGGATGTGTGTAGTGGTAGCAGTTTTTTCTATAGCAATAGGGAAAGGATGCCTTTCATCATTGTCATCTTGGACTTCATCCTTTTTCTCTCCAACCTCCAATTCTACCATCAAAACCATGTTTTTTGAAATCGCGTTCATCACCATTGTGAGTAGCCCTCCAAGTGAAAATCAAGCCTTCCAAGAGTTCTGAGCTTGGATGGAGGTTTTGGTCACCCTTCACTCACCTACTTCCACCATCTCCCACTTTTTCACACCTTCCTTCCATCCTTTCCACCCTTAGATCCCTCTCAATCTACTTCATGCAACAGTTCATGACTTCCTGTAGCAATACATAGATACTTTAGCAACATTGTAGGTCACCATTTACAATCTATTTTTGCTCCTTATTTCCATTTGAACCTAGGATAGGATGCATTCGACCCCCAACTATGAACTCGTCACCAGAAGAGACCCCTAGGCCACTCCAAAGCTTCTTCCTCCCTTGCTACAAAAACATAGTAGGCATTAGTGTTTTATTTCATCTTCGGATTAGATTGAATAGGACAATAGTTTACATGAAAGTAAAAGTTAAGTGAAGCAGTAAATAGAAGTTTATTTTATAGTTTGATGAAGTGTGCGATGATAGAATAGTTTATTTACTGCAAATGAATGGATAGTTAGATGAATGACTTCCCATAGCATAGTTTCCTTTTCTGCAATTAGGTTAACTATTTATGGTTTCATTTCACTGTCAATTGCAAGTAGAAGTTTGATAGGCACTCTCTTTGTCGTAGATTCCAAGTAATTCTTTGCATTACATTAGCTACTTTCACTTAAATCCAGTAGGAGGAATGGAAAAATACATAGTCGAGGGTGGCATGAGTAGAATCCATTTGTTGTGCATATAGCACTGTCACCTCTAAGTTTGTACATGCCTGGAGTTGATAATTAGAGTTGAGTAGCCCTTGGGAGTTGCAACACTCTTAGTGCAATACCAGGGCTCACCAACTGGATCACTCCAATTGATGGGAGCATTACAACTTCTCCCATAAATAACCTCAAGCATACTCATCCTCAATGACTCCTTATACCCATTGTTGTACGCAAAATCAACCAGTGGAATATATTCCTTCCACCTCCTATGCTGGTGCATAAAATACATCCTCAAAATGTCCTCAGAATCTTGTTGACCCTCTCTGTCTATCCATCTGTCTACAGATGATAAGTTGTATTGAAGGTTAACTCTATACCCAAACCTACAAATAACTCCTTCCAAAACCTAAAAGTGAACTTGGCATATTTATCAGATACAATCTTCTTAGGAATACCATGAAGTATCATTATCTCTTTGACGAAGACCTGAGATACCTCACTAGTTGAATAAGTGGACTAAAATGCTATGAATTTAGTTACCTTAGTCAACATGTCAACCATAACCATGATGGAATCATGTTGTCTATATGTCCTCAGAAAACATGCAATGAAATCCATGGAAATGACCTCCCATTTCCACTTTGTAGTTAGAATTAGCTATAATAGACCACCTAGATGCTTGCACTCTACTTTTACCTATTAAAAATCCAAACACCTTGCGATGAACTCAGCTACCTCTTTCTTCAAATTCGACCAATAGTATAACTTCTTCAGAGGTGTTAGAGTCTTATGATATCTCAGATAACCTGAATATGGCTTAACATGAAATTCCCTAATGATAAGCTTCTTAAGCTCAGTGTTATCTGACACATAGATCTTGTTCCTAAATATTACCAAACCATCTGTTCTGAGATGATAATCCACATCATGTTCATCTATACCCTATTGTTGTAACTTGTGCTTAAAGCTCCTTGAACCTTTCATCCTTTTGTCCTATCTGTAAGATCTAATCTTGTAAATATGTCCCATATGTACTCATAATTTTTATGTGTTTTACACCTACTTTTTTTATAAGAGCATCTGCAACCCTGTTCTATTTACCCTTAATGTACCTGATATCTAAGTCAAACTCACTGAGCATAGTAAACCACCTAGCTTGCATGGAATTCATATTAGGTTGGTCAAACAAGTACTTCATCCTAGCATGATCACTCATCAAGATAAACCTCTTATTAAGGAGATAGTGTCTCCACATCTTCAATGCATGAATGATAACTACTAACTCAAGATCGCGCGTCACATAATTCTACTCGTGCACATTCAGTTTCCTTGACTCATAGCATACCACCTATCACTCATGCGTCAGTAATCCACCAATTCCTCTCTTGCAAATGTATTTAAACACCACAAACTATTTATATGGAGCTATAATATTTAAGATCGAAGCATTTGTAAGAAACTGCTTCAACTACTCAAAATTGGTTGCACATTCTTCTGTCCCTTCAAATTTATTTCCTTTCCTTTGCAATGATGTAATAGGAAATGAAATCCATGAGAATTTCCTAATTAACCTCCTATGGTAACCTGATAAACCCATGAATTATTTCACCTCATCCACATTCCTAGGAGCATCCCATTCCATGATAGCTCTAATATTTTCTAAATCCACTGCTATAACTTCCTTGGAAACAACATGTCCAAAGTAATGTACCTTCGTTTGAAAGAAACTACACTTACTTAGATTGGTATACAATTGATACTCTCTTAGCAATCTCAATACTTCTGCTAAGTGTTCGACATGATCTTCCTCATTCTTAGAATATATCAATATATTATCAACGAATATAATCACAAACTTGTCCAAATAAGGATGCAACACACTATTCATCAACCACATGAAAGTAGCAGGAGCATTATTCAAACCAAAATGAACTACAACAAACTCATAATGTTTTTACCTGGTCCAAAAATTAGTCTTGTAGATTTCCTCTTCTTTAATGTGTACCTAATGATATCCTAATATCAAATCAATCTCCAAGAACATTGTTTCTCCCTTCAATTGGTCAAACAGGTCATCAATCCTTGGCACCTTGTTCAACTGCTCGTAATTAATCCACAACCTGAGAGTACCATCCTTATTCTTCGTAAAGAAAATTTGTGCACCCCAAGGTGACACACTTGGCCTAATGTATCCCTTGTCAACCATTTCCTTCAATTGTAAATTCAATTACACTAGCTCTGGAGTGCTCATCTTGTAAGGTGCCTTTGATGTTGGTGTTGCCCCTAGTACCAACTCAATAGAAAATTCCACTTCCTTGTGAGGCGACAACTCTAAAATCCTTACCGGGAATACATCCTAAATTTGTTGTAAAATCGGGTACCTTTTCAAGTCTTCTGCATCCTCAACATCCTTACCTTTATCACTAGAAACATGCACTACGAACAATACACACCCTTTCTTGTAACTACACTTAGCTTGCATAGTTGTAACCATTCTTATTGATGTAGGCTTCTTCTTACCCTGCAGGATTCTCTTCTCTCCATCACCATCCAAAGACTCAATATAATTCTCATAAAAATCCATCTTAGTCCTCTAAAGGTACAACCAATCCATACCGAGAATCATATTGTATGATCCCAAGCAAAGCACATTCAAATGTGTTGAAGTAGGCATACCATTCAGCTCAAATGCGCAAGTTCTTATCCAATGATGAAATCTCTTCTTAGTACCTATAGCCAACTACACCAACCAAGAATTTATATGCACTTATTTTCTCAAACAACACTTATCCACCATGTCAGGGTTAACATAACTACAATTAGACCGATGATCAATCAAAATAGAAACGGCTCAATCACAAAGCTTGTTATCAAACTATGCATAGATCTGAGGAATGATCTGTCCAACATACCTAACTATATGCACCTCCAGAGCACTCTAGATCTAAGGCCTACCACCCTAATACGATGGAAAATCCTTCTTGATATGATCCTTGCCACATATCCAACATTTCAATTGTCACCTATCATCACCTCTATTATGCTTCTCTCCAAGAAGTAACCCATGTCCCTTCTCTATTGCGTTAAATTTATTATAAGGAGAAACATTTTATCTTGTTCACTTCGGTGGCCATTTACCTATAGTCTTGTCATTCCATTTCCAAACCTGCTTAGATTCGGTCTTACACTTTTATTTTTCATAACAATGTTTCAACTTCCAAATTACTTCTTCTAGCGACTAGGGCTCATCATACTCAATCTGATCCTCAAAATGCTAATGGAAATCCACTAATAAATATATGAATTTTGTTCTTCTCATCCTTAATATATGACACATACTCCAAGAACTTAGTTGTGTACTCCTCATCTATCATCGATCCCATATTCAGCTCATAAGACTCCTTGACCTTTCCGTCATAGTACCTCTCGAAAAAATACTTCTTTCTAAAGAGTCTCTTGAATTCATGCCATCTCAACTCCTATGTCCTGATGTCTCTAACACACTTCAAATATTCACACTAGATGTTTTCTTTCCCTTTGAGGTTGAATATAGCTATTCTGACCTCTCTACATAGTCATGTAACTCAAATAACTTCTTCATACCAACTAACCATACATCTAAATCTTCTGACTTCTTCAACTCGCCATAAAATGTAGCTAGCTTCTATTTATTGAACTCATCTAAAAAATATCCCCTATCACTCCTCTTGTAAGGATGATAGCGATGATAGTAATGATGGCCATGATACTTGTCTAAACTAGAACTAGAATAGAACCCATATCCACTACCTCTCCTATCAGGTGAAATCAAGAACCTTCCATCTTTGACCGTGTCATCTTTGTTTGACTTGTTCCCACCATGAGACCGGTTAACATATGACCCATTGGTCTTGTTCTCCTTTCCATAATTGATTTGTGGTTATCCCTGTCTCTACAAGTCTGACAAACTCTAAAGGATAACTGCATTTACCTTTTCTTGTTTCTCTTATTCCCTAGAAATTCTTTCTAGTGACTAAATGATTATGTCATTATCTGCCTTACAACTTCAGATTTTTGCCTTTAAACTTCTCAAAGTGTCAGTTATGTCTGGAGAGTACCCCTCAATTGGATGCTCATTTGATCTATAAGGATATTCTTGTGAACTATAATCCACCATTTTTCTAGTCATCTTTGATCCTCTTCTTCCTACAAACATAACATGTGAGATAACCAAATATATACATAATAATCATACATCAGTGCAGTTCAAGGAAGGTTATCTCATCCGCAAAATTTTCTAGATTAGCATGATATATGTATATACATAATCATATCAATATACCAAAATCATGCATGATAATACCAATTGCATACCATGACCTCATGCACGAAAACCATAACGATGACAATGTATGAATAACAACCATATAGACACTGACATGCATGCATGACAAACACACTCTTCTTATTCAATCCAAGTATTTGAAACATGCTCTGATACGAACCTATAACCACCCCTCCCATATTTACATACTTTCACCAGCCTTCCAAGGGTAAACATGAGTTGAGGGCTACTATGACACGATGGCAACCTCCTAAGTAGTGTTAATGAAGTGGATTCGACAAACTAGAACCTTACTGACCTTCCTCAGGAGCTACAAGACACCTAGGATCCAAAAAACCAATTTGAGTGCCCAAACCCTGAGATGGAATTATTTTTACTGACCTGGTCTCCCAACCGTATGCATGACAAGGGCTCCATGCAGTTAAGAGCCTCTAACCGCATGCATAATCCTACGAGGGTTCAATTGTGACCCAAATTCCTCAGTTCAGAGGGTGCGGTCCCAGATTCTGAGCCTATATTCAAGGTCAGCCTCCATACCACTTCCCAGAACTCAATGAGACTTTCCATCATGGTAAATAACATCACGAAAAACCCATCCATACCAAAATTGATCAAATACTTGACCTAACCAGGCCTAACCATGATAGTCATTCCATTAAACATATTGAGAACATGTAATCTATAGGTCATGAACGCAAATATAAACATAGGGGTCTGATACTTATCTAAGAATCATCAAGAAGTTATAATTCCCTCTCATAATAGTTGCAATAAAATTTGTTAGCTCATGCTTTCATTAACTATTCATCAATTAATCACAAAATGTCAAGATCCATAACTAGAACCTATTATGAAACCATTATTATAATGAAACTAATATCCATGATAGAAAAACCATCAAAGCCACATAATAACAAGTAAAAATACTCATGAAATACAAGAGGAAGAGAGATCCTATTAACATATTAAAAATCCAACCAAGTAAGGGCTTTCCACATACCACCCGACCATAGATTGAGTTGAACCAAATATTTCTTTTAGCCAATCACCCCTGTGCCATATTGCAAGCATGAATGTGGGACTCAAACAAAAACAACCAGGGCTTCCCGAAGATTAAAACACCTCCACCCTCATTCTCCTGCGATATTTCCAAAACCATCCAAGAGATCTCATAATAAAATAAATGCATAAACAACCAGGGCTTCTTAGATATTAAACCACCTCCACCCTAAAGCTTTTCCGTAATCCCATCAAAACCGGTCAAGGGATTACTAGGCCCAAAACTAGCTTGGATGCCTCATAATTTATTCACCAATACCTTGAGAAATTTGTATGTCTCCACCCTCAAGTTTTACCGCAATCCTGCCAAAACTAATCAAGGGATTCCTAGGCCCTATGGGAATTTTCCTGAGACCACCTCACCCGGTTCCAAAATCATCTGACAATCCAAAGCTCAACCAAATAAAATAATGCCATCACACCATGACTATCCAAAAATGGCAAGGCAACGCTAAAACCACTGGTACACCTAGAAAAATACATGCCAATGTCAACAAGATAACCAATATACACATTCATGTACCATGCATTCACAAACCAGCTAGGAAACCACACATGCAACTTGTTACCTACAATTATTCTTGCTAAAGTTTCTTGATCCAACTTTCCTTCCTTGTTCGTTGCTTTCTTCGCTTCCTTTTCCTCCCTTTGTCTTTCTTTCTCCAATGTTAGAGTGCTCCAAGAATGCTCTAAGTGTGCAAGAGTATGAGAGAATAGAGAGAGATCCAAGATAAAGCTAACAAAACGTTGTGAACTGATCCTCATAAGCCTTTTTATTATTGAGGCCTCTATTTTCTTCAATTTCCTCTATTTTTCCTTCGATTTCCCTCATACAATTTTGTGACCTTTCATCTCCCTTTTCACCTATTTTCCTTTATTTTCATAAATAAAATGTCAATTAATGCCTCTTTTCCTTTTCAAAGCCTTTTCCAATTCCTTTTCCAATTTCCTTAGCCATAATAAACTGAATGAAAACCCACTAAGATTTTTTCCCAACATTCAGCTTCGAATATGTATCCCATGACCTTGGTCTTTTTTTTCCTTTATTAACTTTATTACATAAAAATTTATCCCAGGGTTGTTACAACTATGAACTCTATGGCTTTTATGTAATTTGATTAGAAGATTTGGACCTGCTTCCCATCTCAAGAGAGGATGGTGAGATCATTTTCATTGTATACACCACAATAGATATCAGGAACCTAAATTGTGCCCACCCACGAGGCATGCTCGAGTTGGCTTAGAAGAAGTGGTGGGACGAGATGCCCGCACAAAGGTGAGCATGCCCCATTGAGATAACATTTGAAAGATGGTGAAGTATGGGTGAGGTCGCTTACACAAAGGCCAGTGCACCCAACAAAAGTAAAATGGACGAAGGGAACGCAATATATATGTTTTCAAGCCCATTTGATGCGTTGGGGAACGATGGAACGGATGGGTATTGCACTTTTGGCGCCTGCACAAAGGCAGGGTGTCGGGTGCCCAACACAAAATGTAGTGTGTCATGCATGCAAACAAGTTGGGCGAGCATACGAGTCGATGAATGGTTTCAATGACACAACTGATGTGCATTGTTACAGGTCAATTTTGGCATCACTCTCGAAACACAGATCAGTACAAACAGGGTCTATCATACCCTAAATCAGTTGCTACTTGCCTTAAACAAGTCATACCATTGATGGTTTTTATCCGTGAAATTTTCATTGCTTGAAGTCCACCTGAAATGCTCCATTGAGCCACCAACGCACCCATAGACTGCAGTAAGTGCTTTTCAGAGCACTTACTCCCATGAAAAGTAGTGTTGCAGAGCACCTAGGCCCACTTAACAATGCGTTGGTCGACTTTGAGCGAATTTTTCAAATGATTCCGGGAATCTTCCCACTTTCTAGTGGCTTCTTGAAGTGGTTCCAGCTATCATGCTATCTGATAACCTCGAATATTAACACCATGGAGCCATTAAATCACTTATCCTTTTATCCCATTGAACAAGGAAACTCCCTCATCCATTTATGGAAAATCCATTCAATGACCAATTAATGCCAAACTACCCTCATTTCCTATAAATTGAGCATTGATCATAGTGAAAAAGGAGCTTGAATTTTGTAGAATTCAGTTTCATTAAGATGAATAGATCATATGCCTTTATGTCATTTTAAGCCTCTGTTAGTAATTGCAGGTACCAATCAAATGAGTTCAGTTCAATTGGGAGAGACAGGAGCAACAAAAGGGAGACGAATAATAGCAAAGGAACACAAGTAGGTGTTCTTCTTTGATCTGTTTATCTTAAGGAAAAGGTCAAGTGTCTTTCATCTGTTGTTCTAGGTGCATCCACCACACTTAGGGAAACTTATATATCCATAGGTTTGATTTCCTTAAAACAAATTGGTGACCATACTGGGGAAAGATTGACCATCCCTGGGGGTTTTTATCCTTGTTTGTTAGCCTCTAGTAGACTTTACCTGCTTCATTACAATCATTTCAATGTGTTTTGGTGAAAGAAGTGTGTTTGCTTTCCTATTTTGAGATTCCTCTGGGACCAACGTACTATTGGTATTGACACAGTGCTCTACAAAGCATTGTTGGCTTAGAGACAGTGCTCTGCAATGCACTGTCTCCCACTCAGGGATGCATTTCTCCTGTGACCAACCAAAATTCATCATATTTTTGTCTTTTACCATCCAGTTCAGTGTCTTGTTTATTGAGTTTTCAAGTGTCTGATTGCCTCTAGAGTCCACATTGATTCTGATATTCTTGCTTACTTTGGGTGTCTATTTGTTCAATGTTTCTTCTTGTTTTCTTTCTCATTGACGAAATATCTCCAAAGTTTAAAGTTACATTTGATTAGTTCTTTATTTTCGAAAGAGGAATTTTCGTACTAGTCATCGTTTCTCTGGAAAGTATTGATTGATTGTTTTTGCATATTTCTTTCTTTTTTATTCATTCACACTTAAAAGAAACTGAAAAATAAAAACACGCATTTTCATATTGGGTTTTTGAATGTTGCATAGGAATAGTTAGGGAATTTACATGTACATGTGCTCATGATTGCTTATGATCTTATTGCTCTATCCCTTGTAGCTAAGGTTTTCCTTGTCGAAATTGAATCGAAACGAATAATTATAATCTTAGTTGCATTCTAGGAATTTCAAATACATCACGCGGTGAACCTGAAAGGAAAATTTCTAAGGAAGATCAATTTAAAATTTATCTCAATTAACCTAAGGGAGCATTGTCACTCCACGATAACATTTAAAGGTCTAGACTAGAGACGTGTTCTAGCGTTGTAAAACATAGCAGCTGTTGTTAATTGTCTATGATATGCTCCAAGTGTAATACCTCATCCCACGTACATAAGTATATCAGAGCTCGCCCACGTACCTTGAGTATATCGGGTGGTGTTCTAATATGAAAAGTATATGGGGATGCTCTCACTGTACGGTTTCACATTAGACAACGCTAACAAGGATTGGGACTCCACGTACCATCGAGTATATTTGAGAGGACAACATTAGGTTGCTTACCATCCATAGGTAACCAAGTCAGCCACCTTGTATACTGTGATACACCGAACACAGCATTCGGGGAGATTGCATGCACGTACGTAAGTCCTTGGTTTACTAGGGTCGTATATTGGAGTTCACAGTTGCTTGGTAATAATTTTGCCTAGCATTACCCTCTTTTTGTTTATTTTTTATTTTTAATAAAATCAATCAACAATCGTGGAAGAAGATCAACCCTTTTCTCGTCTTTCGCATAGGATAGCAAATAAACCACCTTTACCGCCAGAAGCTACACCTAGTTGGTGAAGGCGAGCTCGTCCTACCGAGTCCGATACCTCTGGAACCTTTGGTGCTTCATCTCAATATAATTTACCAGCGTCATATGATCCTTTAATTACCGAGTCTCAATTCGTTTCTACCGATCCCGGTTTACCTGCTACCGTCGAGATGAAACCCTCACAGGTGAGGACACTGAAGTTGAATTCGGTGAAACGATAAATACAGAACCCAAATTTGTTCAACAGGAATTTGATCCAGAAACTATCGTTTTTTTATCAAAACATCTTGATCCCAAATGTGAACAATAAGAAGTTGTTCCAATGCTGGAAGACGATCAACTAGCTCATCCTCAGTCATCCATAACTATTGAGCCTTCCTCTTTACTACAGAGTCAACTGCCTAAAATTTATCTTGGGCCTAATGGTGAAGTACTTCCACCTGGTTTGATTTCAATTGAGGAATAACCTCAGGAAGAGATACCCCTTGCAAATCCAACTCATTTTGGGTCGGGGCTTCATCTTTACCCGTCTTTTCCTCATTTAACCTACACTGCTCTTATTGATCCTACTTAGTTTCAAGCTCCCATAGATTCTTTAGGGTATTTACTGGGTCATTCAACCATGGCTGAGATAAAATCCCTGACTGTACCATCTGTTACAGCTACGACAACATCTAATGTTGCTACCTCTTTGATGTTTACTACGACACCTAAGTCTCACCTTTAAGGTGGTCCTTCCATCCCATCGGGTTACCACTCTTTATCTAGAACCAACTATGGTGCCTCGTCTATTCCATGGACTTCCCCATATTGTCATCTGGAATTTTATCTGGTTTCTCTTTTATGAGTACTGAACGACCTGATTCTTTATTTACATCTTCAGCTCAATATCTAGCTGGTACATCTGATTGTCGTCCATCTTATCCAGTTTCTATTGGACTCCCACCATATGAAGGTCAGTATGCTCAAACTTCTTATACTCCATATGTTGGAGGGAAAGCCATGGTTACCTAATATGGTAGTACTCTATCGCTTTTAGGTCAACCTTATGCTAGAATGCATATTTGTTAGTGGAAGCCTACCTTTCATGTTCAATCGCAAACGGTTGTGTACTCATATCAACCAGTTCAAAATGTTCCATCTGTACCTACTACTCTTGTTATTAATTCGTTACCCTATTCACAATCTCAGTTGGTTGTAGCTCAGCCCTCTCAGGTGGGTCCTTCCACCCTTTACCCTCAAGTTTCGGGTCTATAGACTCCGCCTCCCCGGGCTAGTTTACAACAACAGTTTGTATCAGTGATTTCACAACCACGAGCCAGTTTACCCTTGTATGGGATGTCATAGGCTTATACTAGTCCTGTCTATTCAAAACCTTGTCCAACCTATTATGGTTTGGGTTATAATCCTGGCGAGAAACAACCGTATTATCAAATCCCATGGCAGGCACAACCTCCTCCTCTATCATAGCCACAACTGCAATTCCAACAGTATCAAACTAATCCTGGACTCAGTTAACAATCCTATGATGGAATTTCTCCATACCAAGCTTATCCAGGTTCTAGTCAACATGCCTGTCAAGGGTTTGGTAAACAAACTTACCCTTATTAGGGTCACTTGTAGCAGATTCCTTATGCTGGTGCACAACGGCCTATTGCCTAGAAAATTCCATCTTATCCTAGTTACACACAACCTGATCTAAACTGACAGTTGTCATTTGTTGCAAGACTAGATTTACCCAATTTAAACTAGCTCACTAATGATCCCATTCATTATTTACCTTGGTGGTCGATGATTCCTCATAAATTACCTTTTGATTTTCTGAAATTCAATGGAAACTCTGGAGAATATTTGTAGAAATTTATTAATACTAATGTATTACCAGATCCTCCTATTCTCACAATATTTATCTTCCTGCAAAATACAGAACCCTTCCACTGTTAAACTTGCGAAAATTTAAAACTCAATTGCAAACACATGTGAATAAATTCAATCGCACATAACAGAGTTGTTTAACGGGAAAGCTTAAAGCTAAAAACTCCAACTATCATATATTATGTATATAAATGGAATCATGTAATAATCTCATATAAATCTTAGTACATCAAGCTCTCAGTACAATCAACAATCATTACAAACTGTCATGCAGAAATTTGCATCTCTATGCACCAATTTATTGCCTCCTGACAACCTGAATCCACTGCGCAATCCCTGTTGAAGAAGACCCCTGAATGAATTCGAATTGGCCTTGCCTTGACTGCGCAATCCTCATTGGCAACTCCAATGTGTGTCAGATGCATTGAATGCATCACTATAGTCACAACGGATAGTCCATCTTACACTTTCACCTATCTCTCCACTGGGTCTCCACTGGAACTGACATGCACTGTAGTTAACTATTGTTTCTGTTCAGTTGTTAGTGAGTTATTAGTTGTGAATTAATTAACTAATTAATTCACTTAACTCTCACTAGTGTATCTTTCAGTTGGACTAGATACAACTAGCTCAACTGAGTTTAACTTACTTAACTGAGTTAAACTAAATAACAACTCCATAAACTACTCTTCCAACTCTATCATAACTTTTCCACTTCAGTTCTAACTGATTCCTCCATGAATGAGCCACCAATGAACCCTAGGAATTTTGTAATTCCTTCAGCCCACTGATTTTCCAATTCTATTCACTGAAATAAAGTACTCCAAGAGAATAAGTTGATGTTTATTTTCGGATTATTATTAAGAGCTAATAATAATCGACATGCATCTATTTTTAGATCGATGATCTATAAATAGACTTCAACCAATAGAATATGCTCACCATGTCTAAAAATAGACATACACCTAAAAATATCCTGCGGGCCCCACTTAGTGAATGTGTTTAATTTTCACTAAGCTCATCATCTTATTGAATCTCAACACTCCATCTCAACGAGATAGAGTTATCCTTCACCACGATCTGCCTCTATGGTAGTCGAATTTTCTCTTGCGGGAGCGCCTCACATGTTTCTTGACTTGCGCCATGTATTTCATTTAGTTAGGGAGCGCCACGAATCTTTGTTTCATGTTGTACCAAGCGTTGTAGATCCGATCTGGCTTATACGTGTGCTCTTTCTGTTTGTTGGGCTTCCTGCCCAATCTGCATCTGTGAAGCCATGCAACTTCACCTCATCTGTCTGTCTGTACCATAAACCATACTCAGATGTGCCCCTGAGATATCTCAGAACATGCTTGCCCGCCTTCCAAAAGAGCTTGGTAGGCTTAACCATCGCTTGTGAAAGCTGGTTCACCACATAGCATATTTCCGGTCTTGTATTGACTAAATACATGAGTGAACCCACCAACTGTCAATAAACAGTGACATCCACTACCTCTGCCGATGTAGCATCCTCTTTCATCCAATTTCCTGGAAGAGGAGTGTCGATAGGCTTGCAGCCTTGCATGTGAAACTTCTCCAGTATCTCCTGGGCATACTTGCCTTGAGACACAAACAGTTCACCTTCCCGCTGCCATATTTCCAATCCAAGGAAATAATGAAGGAGGCCCAAATCCTTCATCTCAAACTCCTTTGCAAAATCTGCCTTGCATGAGTGTATCAACTGCTCATCACCCGTTAGTATTAAATCATCAACATAAAGAACAATGATTAAAAGCTTACCCTCCACCACAATTTGGTACAGGTTTGCATCCGCCTCACTCTTGGTGAAGCCAAGTCCAGTGAAATAGTTGTCGATCTGTGTGTACCAAGCATGTGGTGCTTGCTTCAGCCCATACAATGCTCTTTTGAGTCTGCACACATGCGACTCGCTGCTGAAGATCTCAAATCCTTCAGGCTGCTCAATGTACACCTCTTCCTCAATGATCCCATTAAGGAACGCAGTCTTCACATCCATCTGATGAATGTGCCAACCCATTTGCGCTGAGAGAGCAAGGATGGTCCGTATGGAAGAATACCATGTGACAGGCGCAAAGGTTTCTTCATAGTCAATCCCCTCAATCTGTGAGAAGCCCCGGGCAACAAATCTTGCCTTATAATTCTCGACGCTCCCATCAACGACTTGCTTTACCTTGTAGATCCATCTTGATCCTACAACTGATTTACCCACCAGCCTTGGAACAATCTCCCAAGCACTGTTTTTGACAATGGAGTTATACTCCTCCACCATGGAATTTACGCATGTGGGCTCCTGCACTGCTTCTTCAAAATAACATGGCTCTGTCATGTTACACTTGCTCATAAGAGCCATGAATCCAGTAAATCGGTCAGGTGACTGTCTCTGTCTCCGCTGTGATGTAGGGACTCCTACATTCTATGCCACATCAAGCTTCAGTCTCTCAGCTTCTGTGGTACGCTTTCTGCCTTGTCTGATGTTTGGTTTTGCATGAGTGGACTCCTCCACTCCATGAATCTCCTCCTATGGTTGATCCACATCTAGAGGCTCATCTTTGGGAACAAGAAGTTCCTCCTCTGAATGCAAGTGTAGCTCCCTCTCAAGCGACAACTTCATGGCTTTCACCTCATTTAATTTTATATCCCGCCGCACCACCCAGGTCATTATTTGTTTGGAATAACTCACATGATAATTATGGGGTGTTTACGCCATGCCCCACCAAATATCCCAACTTCTGCAGTCGGCTCCAGCTTCTTCCTGGCATCCTTTGTCACATGAATGTAAATAGATGAGCCAAAAATATTCAAATAAGAAATATCAGGCTTCTTACCAGTAAAAGTTTCTTCAGGTTTACTCATGCCAAGTACTCTATGAGGACAACGGTTTTGCACATAAACCGCAGTGTTGCATGCTTCCGCCCACAAGTGCATTGGTAGGCCTTCGTCATGCAGCATAGCTCGTGCAACACCCATGATCGCTCTATTCTTCCTCTCCACGACCCCATTCTGTTGTGGGTTATGAGGTGCTATGATTTCTCTTCAAGTTCCTTCTTTGCTAAAGAAGTCTTTAAATTCGTTCGAGATATATTCACAACCATTATCGCTCCGCAAAGCCTTCACTTGCTTCCCCGACTCCTTCTCCACCAATACTTTAAACTCACATAACTTTGAGAATGTTTCGCTCTTCTTCTGCATAAAGAAGATCCAGCATCTACGAGAATATTCATCAACAAATATAACATAATACCTGTGTTTTTCTGTTGAAGCAACCGAGAAATGTCCACACACGTCTATGTGAATTCTATACAGGATCACCGAAGCATGGTTCTCCTTCTCATAAAAGGTAGTCTTCATAAACTTACCCATAGTACATCCCTTGAACTGATTTGACTATGCAAGAGTACCCTTGGGAAGTCCAGTAGAAATTTGCTGCAAAATCTTCAAAGTGCCATGGTGAAGATGGCCCAATCTCCTGTGCCATAATTCACCCTCATCCCGACTCACCACTTCTTCTACTTTGCCCATCATTGCAGCGCAGCCATCTACCTCCAGCTTGTAGAGATTCTTAACTCGAATCCATATCCTCTTGGTTTCACCCATTTTTTTATGTCACAGGACAAATTTTCCCTCGCTGAAAACAACGTCATAACCTCTGTCTTCCACATTGCGACTGAGACCAAGTTCTTCTTCAAACCTGGAACATGCATAACATCTTTCAACAGAAATTTTTTACCTGACTCCCTATCAAAGGTAATGGTTCCAATGCCGGTCGCACTGGATCTTCCATCGTCGCCCATCTCTATATGCATTTGGAGATCCTTCTCCTCCAAGTCACTAAACAACTCCTTGTCTCCCGTCATATGGAAAGACGCACCACTATCAAGATACCACACCGATCCCATTGAGCTTGAAACCAAGAATGCGATAAAAGAGAAATAAAGTTCAAATTGTGAGGCTAAGGCCTCTCCAGCTGCAGCTCCAGTAGCCTTCTTGTTCTTCTTTTTCCGTGGGCAGTTAGTGGCGAGATGCCCATGTTCGTGACAGTGAAAACACTTCATTTTGGACAAATCCAGCTTCTGGCCTTTAGCCTCAGATTTTGAATGGGATTTATTCCCCTTTCCATTCCTTGCATTGGCATCGAAAGCACAATTCTCTTTATCATCATTCTTCGATGAAGAGCCATCCCTGGTACTTCGCCTTATCTCCTCCTGCACAAGATCCGACCAAAGTCGCTCCCAACCCGGCAGTTTCTCCCGTCCATTGACAAAGTCTTCGTAGCTATGCCAACTCTTCGGAAGCCCAAGGAGAGCCAAGCTCACCAAGTCATCATCATCAATATTAATCCCCACACTTCCTATTTCATCCCTATAATGGACAAACTTCATGAGATATTTTGGAATATTATCGCCCTTCTCCATTTTTATTTTTCTGAGCTTATCTTTTAGCGCCAACTTCCTCTGGTCGTTGCTGCTTTGGAAAAGATCTGTCAAAGCCTTCTACATTGAAAATGGAGTGGATTTCCCATGAAGGCTTGATACAATATGGTCCTTCACACCTTCCAACATAATTCTTCTTGTCTTTTCTACCTTTCTTTTTGTCGTGCGTCGGTCTCCCCGCAAGATCGCTAGCTGTGCTTAGGAACATCGCATCGACAGAACTCCTTCAACCCCATTATCTTCAAGTAATCGCTCCATCCTATCCTTCCGTAATCATGTAATTCAAGCTACCCTCAAGGGCATACTCCAATCACAACCCATTAAAATAAATTTCAATGAATACTCAACTGCCGCACCAATAAATTTCTACAAAGAAATTCAAATTGTCCACCAAGACAAAACAATTAAGACAAAACTCAGCACTTATTCACAATTGCAATCTCTAGTGATCAATACTGCTCTCATACCATGTAGAAATTTATTAATACTGATGTATTACTAGATTCTCCTGATCTAACAATATTTATCTTCTTGCTAAATACAGAATCCTTCCATTGTTAAACTTGCGGAAATTTAAAACTCAATTGCAAACACATGTGAATAAATTCAATCGCACATAACACAGTTGTTTAACGGGAAAGCTTAAAGCTAAAAACCCCAACTATCATATATTATGTATATCAATGGAATCATGTAATAATCTCATACAAATCTTAGTACATCAAGCTCTCAGTACAATCAACAATCATTACACATTGTCATGCAGAAATTTGCATCTCTATGCACCAATTTCTTGCCTCCTGATAGCCTGCCTCCACTGCGCAATCCCTGTTGAAGAAGACCCTTGAATGAATTCGAATTGGCCTTGCCTTGACTACGCAATCCTCATTGGAAACTCCAATGTGTGTCAGATGCATTGAATGCATCACTATAGTCACAACGGATAGTCCATCTTACCCTTCCACCTATCTCTCCACTCTGTCTCCACTGGAACTGACATGCACTGTAGTTAATTGTTGTTTCTGTTCATTTTTTAGTGAGTTATTATTTGTGAATTAATTAACTAATTAATTCACTTAACTCTCACTAGTATCTTTTAGTTAGACTAGATACAACTAGTTCAACTGAGTTTAACTCACTTAACTGAGTTAAACTAAATAACAACTCCATAAACTACTCTTCCAACTCTGTTATAACTTTTCCACTTCAGTTCTAATTGATTCCTCCATGCATGAGCCACCAATAAACCCTAGGAATTGTGTAATTCCTTCAGCCCACTGATTTTCCAAATCTGTTCACTGAAATAAGGTGCTCCAAGAGAATAAGTTGATTTTTATTTTCGGATTATTATTAAGAGCTAATAATAATTGACATGCATCTATTTTTAGATTTACGATCTATAAATAGACTTCACCCAATATTCTAAAAATAGAATTTCATCTATTTTCCACATTTGACCAACCGTCTACAAATAACATCCTCCAACTTATAGAATATGCTCACCATGTCTAAAAATATAAATACACCTAAAAATAGCCAGTGGGCCCCACTTAGTGAAGGTGCTTAATTTTCACTAAGCTCATCATCTTGTTGAATCTCAACAATATTCATCTACGCACGTTATGACTTATCATTTACGGTGTTCCTCAAACTCCTTGAATGATGATTTTGTTATACTTTGTCTTTTCCATCGAATGCTCACTAGTCTGGCTGCAAAGTGGTATATTGAATTACCACGATCTTCTTTAGATAACTTCACGGCTTTGGCCACTATTTTTCTAACCCACTTCCAGTTACCCATTAGATATGAAATTGGAAAATAATTTTTGACCAACTTTAAACAGACGACTACTACTCACATATCAAATCACATACATGAGTGGCGTCATCATCGAATGGTTAAAACCTTTGTTCCAGATCATCTTTTAGCTAAGTGTTTTATCAAGTCCTTATTGCCATCTATCGCCGATGACATGGCCAAAGGCGGTGTTGTCATTGAAGATCAAGTAATTTCTCATGCCTTGTATCTGGATTTTATTTATACTTAGTCCGACACGCTCTATGAAAATATTTCGAATGCACCGCGACCGAATTTTATTGTTCCTCCTCTTCCATCTGGTAAGCACTCGCATGTCAGCGACGGTGTGATTGGTTCTGCCAGCACTTAGCCAGCAAGTTGACTATCTGTTTCCACACTTGTTGTGCCTGATCAAATCCCTGTTGCATTAGATCCGATGTCTTCTTTCGAAATACATGTCATGTCATCTAAAAAGGGAAAAAGTGACAAGCAACCCAGAAGTAAGAAGAAAGGGAAAGCTAAGAAAAAAAAATCACCTTAGCAAGAAAAATAATATGATACATTCGATACTTCTAAGAAACCTCGTTACCCATGTTTGATATGTAATGAGGAGAATTTTATGCAATATTTTCCTCACCACTTAGAAGTCTCAAAACTTCTTAAGACTTCTCCCACATCTGCAATGTTGACAGACCCTTTTCTGAACCCGGAAACAAATATGGTTGCTACAGATCCCACTTATAGTTCACAAGTGCTTATGTTATCTGCCACTAAGCCCAAAACTGATGTTTTGGTGTCCACATGAAGTAAATATTATGATAATCCTCTTCTGTCGTCGAATATTCAGGCTACAGATCAACCTACTACTTTGACTTCGACTTTATCTGATTCAATTCCACTGCCTATTATCCCTAAGTCAACAATAAAGCCGCAAAAGGGAGTCGTTCATAAATCGACTTTCAACCCTCGAGCTTGTGCAACTCAAAATTATAACATAGTCAAATATCTAGCTCAGCCACCTTCTGTTTTGTCAATGCTTGACGTTGTTCATAATTGTCCCTCCCAAAAGCACGATTTGTTGTCAGCAATTGGTGGAATCGATCTGATGAAGTCTAATCTTGTAGTCTTTAACTATGCAAACTATGTGCCACAATTTCCAGAACAATTAGCATTTTTTATCCAAGCAAATGTCCTGAATCACCTCATTCATCGGACTATTATTGATGAAGGTGCATCTAGTTGTATCATGTCTATGAATTGTTGGAAGTCACTTAGCTCACCATGTTTATCACAATCACCTACGACGTTGAAATCTTTTGACAGTCGTACATATAAGACAAGTGGAATTATCAGTAACCTACAAGTCTAACTATGAGGAAAAATTATTACTATTAAAGCTGAGGTCATTGACAGACCCCTTGACTACAATATCTTACTTGGAATACCATGGGTTTACACTATGGCTGTGGTTTTATCTACTTACTTTCGCATGATCGCCTTCCCCCATAAGGGCGGCTTCACAGTCATCGATCAACTTACCTTTTTCGCCTCTAGTTCCCAAGAAACTGGAAGTGTTTTGTTCATTCACGAACCCCTGCCATCTCTTCATAACGTTGGTGTAGGACTCTTTAAGGATTCTTCCCTAATGGGCACCTTTTCATTACCGTCGCCTGCGACATCGGTGGAAATCACAAGAATAGAAACCTGCAATATGATATCTTCCACTTCATCTGATTTATGGAAGATTCCCAATGATTTTGAAATAGATAGGTTGGGTGAAATTATGCCGCTAAGTCAAATCGAGCTCGCATAGCAATCAATCTTTTTGGCTTGTGCGGCCAATCCTAATCCTCTGTCGTCGACTGTTTGGGTGGATCATTCTTTGGATTATGGTACCTCTTCTGACCCTTTTTCACGTATATTCTCAACTGATGAGATCATTATGGAATCCAAGATGCCAGAAGAAGAACCAATGTTAGATTCTCATCACCAATCCCATCTTCTAGATTACATTGAAGATAGTCAAACATAACTATATCATCCTATAGTCATTGATTTCTTTACGAATTCCATTCTTATCCACGTCGTCGATTCTGAGCGAAACCTATCAAATATCGAAGAAACGATTTTTATCGATATTTCAACCAAAATTGGTGTAGTAGAAAACATTCATGTTGGCGTGTATTATTCTGCATCTGAACTTGACACTTACCACTCTCTTTTCCATGAATTTCGTGATGTATTCGCTTGGTCGTATGAGGAAATGATAGGCATCGATTCCACTATCGTTGAGGACAAGATTAAAATATACCCTGATGTCAAACCGTTATGACAACACCTCCGTCCTGTTCATCCTAAGAAGGTCGTTTCCATTAAAGCAGGGGTTGAAAAAATTTTGCATGCTAGTTTCATTTACCATGTTTCGCTTACTGATTGGGTTCCAACATTGTTCCTGTCATGAAGAAACAAGGGACAATCAGAGTGTGCATTGATTATTGGGATGTTAATCATTCTTGTCCAAAGGAAAAATATCCCACTCCATTTATCGACCAAATAATTGATGAACGTTCCAGATGTGAAATATTTTCCTTCATGGATGGTTTTTCCGGTTACAATCAGATCAATATTTGTCCAGAAGGCCAATATAAAACCGCTTTTATTTGTCCCTAGGGCACATTCGCTTGTCGAAAACTCCCTTTTGGATTGAATAACACTGGGGAAACCTTTCAGATGGTAATGAATTATGCCTTCCATGACATCAAACCCATTTTTCAACCTTATCTGGATGACTTACATGTGCATTCACAGAAACAGGTTGAGCTCCAAGTACAATTGAGAGCCATTTTTTTACGATGTCGTTACTACAAAATAGGCCTCAATCCACATAAATGTGTGTTTTGTGTCGGTTCTGATCATTTTCTTGGTTTCGACTTGTCGAAAGATGGAATTCGACTTGATCCCTTGAAGGTCTAAGCCATTCTAAATTTTCCTGTGCCTTCCAACCTACTTCAGTTACAAAGACTCCAAGGGAAGGCTGACTTTCTAAGGAGATTCATTCCCAACTACGCCGAAATGGCTAAAGGATTCACTCAACTCTTGAAAAAAGGGACTCCCTTCCATTGGTATGAGGCTGCGCAAGCTTATTTGGTGCTCTTAAAGATACCCTAATCTGAGCATCATTAATGTATCCCCCAAATTATCAGAGTGATTATTTCTTGTATCTCACTGCTGCAAATACAACCATCGCCATGGTTTTAGTCCAGGAAGAAGATGGGATTGAACATCCAATATATTATTCGAGTCGCAATCTCAATGATACGAAAGTTAAATACCCTTATGTTGAGAAGTTCTCTTTGGCAGTCGTTCAAGTTGTGCAAAGATTTCGCCACTATATCCTGCTCCGGAAGACAATTGTCATTTCGAATTTAAACCCTATGAAATACATTCTGTCAGGTTATTTTTGGAGGGAAAATACTCAAAATGGATAGTCATTTTGCAGGAATTTGATTTGGAATTCATCAAATCCAAGTCAAAGAAGTCTTTGGTTTTCGCTGAGCTTATCTACGACCTTCCCTCGAGTAGCACTGAGTCTACATCAGAGCCATCCATTCCGGATGAGTCTTTGTTTCCAATTACGTAATTTGATCTGTGGTATGGTGATTCTATAATCTATCTCCAGACCCAAACTTTCCGACCCAATACCTCTTGCTCACAACAGTGACGTATTCGATACCAAGCCAAAGATTATTTGATCGTCGGCGATACACTTTATCGTCGTGGTATCAATACGATGTTACGTAGGTTCCTCACTCATGAGGAGGCCAAGAAAGTTTTAAATGATTTCCATGATGGTACCTATGGTGGACATTTTTCTGGTTTTTCTACCGTGCAGAATATTCTCTGCACTGGTTACTTCTAGTCTACCATATTTCGTGACTGCATTCTCGTGGTCAGAAGTTGTCATGCTTGCCAAATATTTTATCGTAAAACTTGTCTTCCACCAGCACCAATGCATCTTGTCATTTGTGTCGAACCTTTTTCCAAATGGGGCATTGATTTCATGACATGTAACCCACACTTGGTCGGGGGACATGGCTATATTATTTTCATTGACGACTATTTTACCAAGTGGGCCAAGGCAATGCCTACATTTAACAACACATGCAAGACAGCTACATTGTTTTTCTTTAATCATGGTTAGTCGGTTTGGTGTACCGCAAGCCATAGTTACAGATCATGGAAATCATTTTTTCAACTACATGATGACTGAGTTGACTGCCAAGTTAGGACTATTAGATGATAGTTCTACCCCCTATTATCCGCAAGCTAATGAACAAGTTAAAGCCATCAACAAAATTATTAAGTGTGTGCTTCAATGAATGATTGGGGTTCATAAACGAAACTGGAAATTAATCATGTACTCGTCTTTGTGGGCTTACCGAACCTTGGTGAGAAACACAACCGGATTTACTCCCTTTTAGTTGGTTTACGATCTGGAATTTATCTTACCGATTCAATGTGAAATTCCGTTGTTGAAACTCGCGATTGACCTACTACCTAACACATCTGACGAAGAGGTGTGCCTTTTAGATCTCATCCATCTAAATGAAATGCGTCATGAAGCTGCATTGGCCAACGAAGCACATAAGAGACAAATCAAGGTGAAATATGACCGCAATGTAAAGCCTCGCACCTTCTCGGAAGGAGACCTGGTCTTGCTTTATAATAAGGAATTTGATACGATAAGAATAGGAAAATTCAAACCATTATGGCATTGCCCCTATATTGTCAAGCGAGTTCTGGCAAAGGGCGCCTATGAGTTGGTATATTATGATGAGATTCCATTGTCGCAGCCTCGGAATGGGTTGTATCTCAAACGTTACTACGCTTGATTCTACGTAGTAAACAATGTATGATAATGTCTATATGCTTTGATTGTGTGTATTTCACAATGTGTCTTTTAAGAGTTTTCATGTGGTTAGTAATCCGCTTTGCATTTTTTTTCAGATGTCGAAATCTTCGAAACCATTTGTTGGTTATGTTGATGGTGCTAGTCGTAGTACGCAGAATCTATCCTCTACAACATGGGCCATCTTCGCTTCAAGTGGCGAGTTAGTGAGTTTCCAAGGGATTTGTATTGGTCGATCCACCAACAATATCGCTAAGTATAGTGCATTGATCGAACTCCTCTCTGATGCCATTTCACTTGGCATTCGCCACATCATCATCAGGCTAGACTCACATCTTGTCGTACTACAGCTTACTAGTGTTTTATACTATCTGAAATCCAATTATTTATCGCATGTTCCTTAGAGTTCGTCTTTTGGAAAGACATTTTGTTTACATCCAATATCAACACATTTCTAGAAACTTTAACACCTTCACTGATTTTTTATCGAATTATGTGTTAAACAGAGATTTGCTACATATGTAAAGATAGATTTTCAATTGACATCACACAATTGAATAGGATTGCACATAACCATAGGAAAACACTAAAAGTATAATAGATAGATAATCGAGTTTTTTTTACAAAAATTTGTGTCCAAGACACGTTGGTCACATGACCTCAAAATGTATGCAGACATATCATATCCTAAGTAGATCTAGTGGTGCTCATGATAGCAGGTCATTGCTTGAGCTATCATGCGCAATAGCCTCATCCATCGGCTAGGAACACCAATAGTATGGTGTTGAAGCCTCATCGGTAACTCCTCAATCTGGATGTCCGGTATTCTGAGAATCAACCCCTCTACATGTTGCTATAACTCAGCTATAGTCTTGGTTAAATATAAATCCCAAAGGACTGCTCTGCCGATAGTCCTCTTTATTGATTCATTCTCCTGTTGTAGAGGACCCACTGGTCGAACACTACCCACATATGTATACATAAAACATATTTAGTTTAGTTTAAAAAAAAACATGGTCAAAACATTTTACCTATAGCACCCCATTGAGCGCTTGCTAGTAACATCAAATCTGGGTCTCCATGAAAATCTACCCCTGCGTATGGATGATCCTATATAATGATATGGTGTCGTAGGATCCAAGTAAAAAATGCAGTAGAGAATGAGATCGATGACTAGCCAGCATGTCTAGCCATCAACTCTACCCACCGCTGCATCTGTGGATCCCTAGGACTAGTTACACCCAGTGTTACATGTTGTGGCTGCATTAATGGAATTCTCTCCATAATGAAAGAGATCAGGATCGATCCATAGATAAAATTCTTCGTCCTGCCACTTTTCGCTTTGGTCAGTTGTTCTTTCATCTGAGAGAGTACTGCTTTAGCCCAGTTGAACATGGTCTGCTCGAGGCACTCAAGCGCATATTGCATGTATGATCTATTCACAACATGAAGTTTCACACTGCCATCTAGCTTTGTGATGGTGAACAGGATCGTTCGCAAAGACATATCGCGCACATCCCTTATGTTTATCTTTCCATCCTTTCTAGGCTTTGTACCCGGCTGAAAAAACTGTCGAATGTAATCCCTCATTGTCTCACCTCCACAGATGGAACCCGCAAGGGAAATGGGGGCACCGCATCTCAACAAACCTATCAGAAAATAAATATCATCAACCAATATTTGGAGCACATTGTCCCCAATGTGAAATGCCTGCACTGTCGGATCCCATGAGCGAAGTCATAACTGTAATAGTTCCAAATGTTGCCTCATCCTTGATAATTTGAAGTACTTGAGTAACCCGCAATCTCCGAGGGCTCTCACAGTACCAGGATCGTTTAGGGCAATCACATCCTGTTGCTCATGTTCTCTTTCTTGCCATGTAATTGACATTTTGATCCAATAAAAGCCTGCAATAAAACCATAAGCTTAGTTAGGATCCATTTCATGCAGAAAAATAAAGAAATTTTGGGCACAAAACACAAATCAAATTCATCAACTGTGCCCAATGAAACCTTGTTCCCTAGACAGTGCATTATAGATCTCCTAGGCTTCTGTCTAGTTCCTCTGCAACACACCTTTTGACACTCAATGGTGCGTTGATCCTAGGGCATTGTAGATTTTCCCTAGAAGCCCCAAAACCCTAAAAAATATGCTTGAAAATTAAAAAGAATGATACCAATAGAAAGAGAAAGGTCAGATCTCTTACCTAGCCCCGACGACACGAGAAATGGTCCACAGAATCTGTCGCAATCAACTACTAAAATTCAAGGGTAAAAACTAGCTCAGAGCACTCAAAACTAAATGGTAAATGTGAAATGGTAAAACAATATGGTAAATTCTCGTTTAAATTTTCTTTTCGATTATTTCATGCATTTTTAATGAATCGACTATAGTTTTTTAACTATTTTTACTATTTAATATATATTTTTAATCCGTTTGGTAGTTCTTTGAGAAAATTTACAGCTGGTACAGTGAATTTGACGTGCATGATCTTAAAATGAACTTTGACAACAAAGCACACTTTTATCTCTTTTTTCGAGCTATGTTAAACATCGAAAAAGGAACCCCCTGGGGTCCTCTTTTAGCTCTTTTCAAACTCCCAAAACATGAAAATATTTTCGAGCACTTGTCCTTTCAAGCTCGTAAAACGAACTGAAACGAAATCTACTCAGTATAAGTTTAACCCTTTTCCGAACTGGGATAAATTATTTACGAAAAATGAACGCCCTAGTAAAACATGGCTAGGAGGTTCTCTCAGGAATTATTTTACGATTTTTTGAACCTAAGGGACAAATTTATGAAAAAGAACTTGTGGAGTTTTATTTTCGTCCCTTTTTCAAACTCTCTAAACATGAAAAAGGACCGATTTTTCACTATCGTTAGACTCATTAAAGCATCAAATAGCGATGGACTTTTCCATCATGACAAGATCGAGTTTCACTTTCTCTAAACTCGTTAAAACATCACATAGCGATGGATTCGCCCGAAGGGTGGAATTATACATAAAGCATATGTTATCCTCCTCGAGCTTGTTAAAAAACAAAGAGGTATTGTTCAGTAACGACTGGGGAAAATGGGAAAGGGATAAATCACATTATGGTAGCAATTCACTCTCGAACATGACACTCATTCACTTCATCTTTGAGGCTATCAGGTTGGGTTATCTTCTTGATGGTATATCATACCATCCATCACTTTCGTTTTGGGTCAATGCTGCCAACTCATTTAGTGTCATTGAATGTTCAAGAGAAGTCACTCAGTAATTCCTCGTCCTTTGCAATACTCATAAACTTTCATTTCATGAATTCCATCCCTGAACATTGCTTCATTAGTTACATTATGTCTCTGAAATGATGGAAAGGTGAAAAGAACCCTCATCGGGGAGTGAAATAGAACATGAAACCGTAAGCTCCCAAACATTGGGAGGAAAATTAGATCTCTGACCACGTGCCCATTGAAGAATGAGTCGATGACTTATAGGCAGTGGCTTGGTTAAGAGAACCCACTGGAGTCGTAGCGAGTTACTCCTGTTTCGTGTCATTGATGGGGGATACATCAAGGCCCTCCTATGACGATTCACTTCATGTCGACATCAGCTCATCATCCAGGAAGTTGACTTAGAAACACCCTTCCAATACCTTGGAGCTTACATACATCAATGGCATGTTTCTCTCTTTCAGTGACAGGTTGACATCACTGGCCTTCAACCAAAATAATTTGTATGGTGTTCGACACCAAATCATCTATTCACACCATGCAGACTGTAGTACAGTAACTTGAGAGCCATTATCATCATCTGTGGTTTTTCTCGCATCTGTTAACGACTTACATCATTGGCTGGTAATCAGATGGTGTCTTCCCATGTTCAAATTCAAATCACATATTCGCATGGTTAGACTCGTACTTGAGCGATCGAGTGAACGAGATAGAAGACCCCAGATCTAGTTTCATCCATCCGGACTGTGATTTCAGGAGTAGTACCACATCATCCGTACGATGGCTTTACACAATTGGTCATCTTATCATGGGTCTATAAATGTAGACGAATTTCTGATTTATATACATGTTATGGTAGTTATGTGTTGAGTATGGATATGCCTCCCTCAAAAATTCATGTCCAAAATGTAAAAGATATCATGATGTAATGTATTATCATTGATGCAGGTCACCATCTACTTCAAATCTTACTCATCACATCGTAAATCATATCACTCAACATTATCATTTTTAACTTGATGCTTTATGGGGCAGATGTTACAGGTAAATTTGGGCATCACTCCCGAAACTCAGATCAAGACAAACAGGGTCTATCATACCCTAAATCAGTTTCTACTTGCCTTAAAAAAGTCATTCCATTGTTGGTTTCTATCCATGAAAGTTTCACTGCTTGAAGTCCAACTGAAATGCTCCATTGAGCCACCAATGCACCCCTATAATGCAGTAAGTGCTTTGTAGAGAACTTACTCCCATGCAAAGCAGTGTTAGAGAGCACCTAGGCCCACTTAACAATGCGTTGGTCGACTTTGAGCAAATTTTTCTAATGATTCCAGGAATCTTCCCACTTTCTAGTGGCTTCTAGAAGTGGTTCCGACTATCATGCTATCTGATAAACTTGAATATCAACACCATGGAGAAATTAAATCACTTATCCTTTTATCCCATTGAACAAGGAAACTCCCTCATCCATTTATGGAAAATCCATTCAATGACCAATTAATGCCAAAATACCCTCATTTCCTATAAATTGAGCACTGATCATAATGCAAAAGGAGCTTGAATTTTGTAGTGTTATGTTGGTAAGATTATAGCTCTTTGAGGTATTGTTTGCAAGTAATGTTATGATGTTGGAGTAATGTTGTTGACGTTATGAGGATGGACTGAAGCTGGAGTGAGTTGACATCGAATCGATCCAACTAGATGTAAGTTCTCCTTCTATCTTATAATAAAGTGATTTGTTCTTTTCCCAATACATGTGTTCATGCTCTTATTTATGTATTTTCAAATCCAATCGATTCAGCTTGATTAAGATGAATATATCATATGCCTTTATGTCGTTTTTTGTCTTCTGTTAGTAATTGCAGGTACCAATTAAATGAGTTCAGTTCTATTGGGAGCGACGGGAGCAACAAAAGGGAGACGAAGAATAGCGCAAGATCACAAGTAGGTGTTCTTGTCTTATATGTTTATCTTAAGGAAAAGTTCAAGTGTCTTTCATCTATTATTCTAGGTGCATCCAACACACTTAGGGAAACTTATCTATCTGTAGGTTTGATTTCCGTAAAACAAATTTGCAACCATATTGGGAAACGATTTCAGAGTTGTGAACTGATCCTCATAAGCCTTTTTATTATTGAGGCCTCCATTTTCTTCAATTGCCTCTATTTTTCCTTCAATTTCCCTCTCATGAAATTTTGTGACCTTTCATCTCCCTTTTCTCCTATTTTCTTTTATTTGTATAAATAAAATTTCAATTAATGCCTCTTTTCCTTTTCAAAGCCTTTTCCAATTTCCTTAGCCATAATAAACCGAAATGAAAACCCACTAAGATTTTCTTCCCAACATTCAACTTGGAAGACGTATCCCATGACCTTGGTCTTATTTTTCCTTTATTAACTTTATTACATGAAATTTTAACCCACGGTTGTTACAACCATGAACTCTATGGCTTTTATGTAATTTGATTAGCAGAGTTAGACCTGCTTCCCGCCTCAAGTGAGGCCGGTGAGATCATTTTTCATTATATACATCACAATAGATATCAGGCACCTAGACTGAGTGCGCCCATGAGGCATGCCTGAGTAGGCTTAGAAGAAGTGGTGGGACGGGATGCCCGCACAAAGGTGAGCACACCCCACTGAGATAACATTTGAAATATGGTGAAGTATGGGCGAGGTCGCTTACAAGAAGGCTAGTGCACCCAAGAAAAAGTAAATTGGACGAAGGGAACACAATATATATGTTGTAAAGTCCATTTGATGCATTGGGGAATGGTGGAACAAATGGGTCATGTACTTTGGGCACCTGCACGAAGGCAGGGTGTCAGGTTCCCATCACAAAATGTAGTGTGTCATGCATGCAGACTAGTTGGGTAGGCATACTAGTCAATGAATGGTTTCGATAACACAATTGATGCGCATGATGGGAAGGGACAGGTGAAATTTGCAACAAGTGTGGATCAAACGATATGACCAAGGGGTTGACACGATGGGAATGAGCGAGATGGTTGGAATGAGCGGGCGAGTTGGAAACATGCAATGGAAGGAGATGATAGGCAAATAATTAACGTGTGGTGCACAACAAGCGAATGTTTGCACCTTAGGTGTGCCCAGGCGCCCAATGGGGTGTTGCGTGTCAGGAACACCGACACACCTGCATGATAAGGGGTGCTCGCATATTGAAACAAAGGTCACATCAAATTATGAAGGGGTGTCAGCTCAAGTTAAAACATTAGGAAGTTATGCATATAAATAATGAAGGTCACATGAATTTGGAAGGCACAAGCGAAGTTCGAAGGAACAAGAAGAACTGCAGGTCTAAAGCAGCGAACGAACAAGTGAGAAAAGACGTCAATTTGTATTTCTATGTGCTCGCCTTTATGCAATTTTATTGGGACAAGACTTTTGTTTTTGGTCTAGGCTTGAGTTTCTAGCCTAGTTTGGGACTTGGGCGTTTTTCTGAAGTGTTTCACACTAAGGCTGGGCACCTGGTGACTATATGGTAGAAAGCTTTAGGCTTGGACGATGTCATGACTTGTTGTAAAATTTTGTGAACTGAAGTTTTGAAGTTTAATAAAAAAAAGTAACTAGGAATTCGTTTTTGTGAGTTCCCCCTCCCATGTAAGCTCCTGTGCATTGTTTACTATTTGTTATATTGTTATTCAAGTTGGTTTATTATTGTTGTTCATTATATGTTTCGAAGAAGTAAATGAACTATTGGATAAGTGAACTTGAATATTAATTGAAGAATTGGATAAGTGTAATAAAATGGCTATTGTGTTGGACTTGTCTTGATAACTTAATTCTGCAAAGTTTATAGGTGAATTTACTAATCACATGGGCTAGAGGCGTAGTCGAGGAGAAAGTAGTTGAGAGCCTTGATACAAAATCTTGTCGGTGCCTCCCTCCCACGGCAGTGCGACCATTGTGGGGTCATGAATGTAGTTATTCCATTGATGGTCACTTATGCTCAAGGAACTTTAATGAGCACCTTCTCTTGTCATTTCAATATTCATGTAGTTTCTCCTATAGTGAGAAGTTTTCCTCACCAAGTATTTTGGAGAGTAGCTTTCCTACAAACCTTGGTTGCCTCCTCTGAATGAATTTCGCCAGATGAGATGTCGAACACTGTGGTTTTCATCGATTCAAAATAAAAAACATCAGCCTCATATCTTTTTTCTCTCTTTGCTTCTCTCATGATATGTCTTTGTCCCTCTCTCATAGATATTTTCCAAGGGCCATTTTCCTTTGACAAGTTTCCTAGCCTTCATTTTTCTCCAACCATTATAACCATATGATTTTCAACAAATTGACTCGATGAATCTTAGGGGAATTTTTTCTACCTCAAAGGAATTCCATATGCCTTCAAAATCAATGTCGCATCATCATTCTACTTGATATGCATTGATAAATATTCTTGGTAGGATACTTTAAGGAATTAGGACCACCGTCCATGTGCTTGAAGATGACAAAGTCATATCCCTTACTCTTACTGGTGTTATTGACCACAATAACCATGCGTTTCTAGAAAAGAGCACCTTAAGGAGCTCTGTATTCATGTCCAAACCAAGGCCCTGGATGAAAAAAAATCTCTACATGGGGTCCTTGGCTGTGATAGAGCACACCCACTCAAATACATATAAGTGCTTCATCGCTCCTTACTGCATGTGGGTTCCTTCTTATTGGTATATCCTCCTCATCTTAACTTTCACATTTCCTTCTCTATGTAGATTTTTCATCATCACCTACCCTCATGGTAACATTTATTTCTTATTCGTAACCATAGTGTTCTTGTTAGAAAAAATATTTGGTCAACGTGGAGCATATTTTTGATGGGATTCATCTCCCTTTCTCTTGTCATCGTCTCCATTTTAATCATGTCTCTGTACATGGGTTCAACACTATCATGCTCCTCCACTCCAGCAACCTCATGCCCATTTCCATCAAAAACAATATCACGCCTAACTCACTACATTGAAAACTCATATCCATAAATATCATCACACATAAAACAAGTAGGAATTATACAATCCAACAAGATGTATCGATAACGTCATGGATAAAACATTAGTGAGGGCTCCACATTTCATACTTCCTATAACTTTATACATAAATTGTTATGAACGGAAAAAAAAAAAAATACAAAAACCTCATAATCCATTCCTACAATGCATGTGGGATAAAGAATAAGCCTTCAAAGTAATGGTCCAAAATTAATCTATGTAAAAAATCAAAAACTATTGAATTTTAATTTATGTGAGTTATATCTTGAGTGTTATATGACCTAATTAATCAAGAAATAGCTCATTGGAAAGCTATGAATGTGAGGAACATTTTGGAAAAAATATTTTTGTTAGATGGATAGTAAAAATCCCTCAAAAAATGGTTAAAGAAAGACCCATGGATTTGATAAAAAATAAAAAATAAAAAGGCCAAGAGATTACAAAAAAAAAGAGGAAGGGGGGAGGATTAAACTTAATAATTAAAATTTACTTTTTGAATAAAGCATCGAGACAAAAATTATGGTGGCGTTGGTTTCAATGAGGAGAGGAACTCTTAACAAATATGGGATATAAAGTATAGCAATTCCTCTTCTCAATTTTATAACTTTCGTGCTACAATATTCCCTTTGGGATATTCAATCTGGAATTTGGCACAAGAAAACGAGAGTTTGGTGCAATACCATTTCTTTTGGGAAATCAGGACGGAATGTACAACCCTCTTCTAGAAATATGCTTAGCAGTAACTCCGCTTCTAGGAGACATAAGATCTTATAGATTTGAGAACATTTACCATGCATCACCAGGGCATGAAGGTAGAAAATTTTTAGAAACCAACTCAAAACTCCACCCTTTTTTTAGAATGGAAAACTAAGACTGACCATATCACCATGCCACTTTCCTAGCCCACTCTGTCTCAAGAGCATCAAGAGCATAAATCCCTATTGTGTAGGATCAATATAAAATCAGTTGGGGATATCAAATGAAAGGAGTGTCTACACTTATAAGAAGCTTATTCACTATTAGTTGGAAATCAAAATATGCCTAGAGATCCCCTATGGAGAAAAAATAGGACAATTAATTTCTAGCCTAAAGTAGCACACTTTCTGTTGTTGATAGGGAGGAGAAAATTACTTACATGGGATTATATTCGAAAAAAATGATACTAGGGACCTTTCTTTTGTCACCTATGTGGGAACCAATAAGAAACCATGGAACACTTACTGAAATTATGTTTGTTTTCTACCTCTATTTTGTCTCAAGTGTATTATCTCTTTGGCCATCTTAATCACAATCCGAACAACCTTGTGGACTCTTTGGAGTGATGTTGTGATAATTTATTCAATAGCCAAGTGGTAAACAGAGCCTAGATTTTTGTTGGGGATTTTAAACTGTGGAAAGAATATAACAGGAGGATATTTAAGAACCATAAGGAGACTACAAATATTTTATGGTATATCATCAAACATAATATCAAAGAGACAATTTTCTCAAAATCATGGTGCTCGGAAGACTATAAGGTAAACAATCAGGAGGTTGAGATCTTGAATACATTGGAAATATCCTAGGAAATGATACCTCCCTCTATGCCCAGGGTCTCTTCTCCTTGAATATCCTCACCTTCTCGCTTCACTCTTCCATCGATGGGCTTCATAATTTCAATGGAGCCTATAAAGGAAACCCTGACCCAACAGAATATGGAGGAATATTTAGAGATTGGAATGAGAATACCTTTAGGGTATATGTAAATAACTGTGGAACGACAATTAATATTGTGGAAAAATTCCTGGCTCTAGAAGGGGACCGTAGCTAGTGCTTAACGCAAGCTACTCCACACTACAAATTAATGGGGATTCCTAGCTAGTCATTTCAACAGCAAAAAAAATAATAAATGGCATCCCCACATCCAAATTGGCTAAGAGTTGGAGACTCTAACATCCCATCTCTCACATTTGGGCATTGATCCTCTGCATAAATTACATTATAACTTGACACTCAAGGATAACATGTAATAAGGAGGCTAAATTTATTACCAATCTAGGGTGCTAGGATAAATACCATTGTTTAAACGCATCTTGGCCTATGGAAGAACAATCAAGTTGCATTGAGTCTCTTCAATACATACTCGACGATGATAGAGACTCCCAGAAGGGGGTGGAAAACAAGAAGGGTGAATGATTGCGGGGCGATCCCACCCCCCAACGAGTGGATTATTAATGAAGGGGGTGGCATGTCTAGCCCCCTGCATGAACACGTATGAAAACCCACTGTATGAAGAAAAAAACATCAATTTATTCCTTTGTTCTCTCATATTAACCTATTCTTAGCACCAAAGTGGGAGGAAAACGATTGAGCCTCCGCCGCAAGGGTGATCGCTTTGGGAAGTCACTAACTGTGTGGAGGCAAATCCTGATTGTCTAGGGATTACTTTGATAAATTCCATTTCGCTTCCCCTTCGTGTGATTTTGGTGGAACTTTCTTTTAGATATGTGGTGTTCTCAATCTATTTGGGTGTGAGCCTCGATTTAGGGTAGTTGAAAAATGGTCCTAGTGCATTGGTGGAGAGGTGATCGTGTCGCAGAATTTGGTTTTTGGCAGTGGAGTTGTAGCAACGGAACTTGCAGATTTGGTTCCTGTAGCAGCAAGACTTGTAGATTTGTTGGCTTAATAGAAAAAATGGCTTTAATTATAAAAATACACAAGAGGTATTTATAATAATAAATATTTATTGATATGATATAATAAGATGATTGAATGATTACAATGAGGCCCTGCTTTTATACCTATGCAAGTGACCTTTCATGAACAGGCATGTCTTTTAGACATGCCTTTTCAGTTAACTAATGACTACTTAACATAATCCTAATTGATTATTTAGCAATTACATTTATTTGTATTTATTCTATTAGTTATGAATTATATTCATAACAGGAGCTTTCTTTGGGTTGTTAAGTCGTTTGCACCTCCTCCAACCCTTTAGCTTTTAAGCTTTGGTTTTATGATAATTGACATTCTAATAAGTTGGTTGGCCTTTGTTTTTTTGGTATCATTGTTTTGGTGTGGTTATGATCACCTAGTGGGTAGCTTAAAGCCAACAAATTGATGTTGTCCTTTGCATGTGGCGAATCTCCTATTCCTTTGCTTGACAATCATTACGTCTTGTGCTGGTATTTTGACATTTTCTTGCTACATACCCTCTTTTGGCTTGAATTAGATAAATCTTTGCTTCCATTCCCTTGTCACTATTAAATTTTATGTGGAACCCTATTGTGTAACCTTATTTTCCAACATGCCACAACAAAATATGTGTAGCCACCATGGAGGGGGTGGTCGTGGCCCCTAGGGTCAAAATCAGACCTAGCAACAAGCGCAATAAGCTACAGACACTTTCCATCCGATTTTCCCTCCTGAAACCTGCAATGAGATCCATCTCCTTGAATCCCATACTGTTATGGACCACCAAGTTTTTTTAGATTTAGAGATATTGGAGGAGGTTTCTCATTGGGTTCTTGACCCTAGCCATACCAGGGGAAGAAGGAAACAATGCCTCAACTCCATATATATTCACTAGTAAATGGAGAATTTACTAGGCAGGGTCTTAAAAGACAAACATGAGGAAAGATACCATATATTTTATGCTTTTGAAGACATCAAACGTGTTCAGATAAATCAACGTGTCTCCTTGGAAAGACTGGATGTGAGGCTAACGCATTTAGAGAGCCACATGCAGTTTGAGTTTGACCCTCCAAGTCCTATAGGACCCAACGCCAAAGACTCGGTGCCAGTTACTTCCTCTAACTATTGACTTTCTAGAATGTCTAAAGGAAGTTTTTTGTCTTACAATATTATAGTAGATAGGCTTGTTTTGCAAAAGAGGATAGTTTTTTGGACAATTTATCTATTCAGTAGTTGATTAAAAATATCTAATTTTCCCCGATGAATATTGAAACCACCTATAAAGAACCTTATTTAAGAAATGATTATTTGACTTATGTATTTTGATTTTATGAAACTATGAAACAATACAAATATTAATTTTAAAAAAAAAAATAGTTAAAATTTACTATTCAAATTCATCTTATGTGTATATATTTTATAAATTGATTTGAATTCAAAATTTCTTTAATTAATTTATTTCATTTGAGTTTTTAATTATGCAAGCATTTAGGTTATAAGAAAGAAATAATAGTATAAGGCATAAATTTAGAGGTCAAAGACTATGGATCAAATAAGATAATAAGGATCTAAGGATTTTTTAACCTTCTTACAAAAAATTGAAGACTTTGCTAATGCTTAATTTCTATTTTAATTATTTTCACATTAAGAAAAATGCAAACTAAATCCTAAATAATAGGGGAATAAATGAGTTAATAAATATTTTATAAAGACATGTCATGCTAATTTATTTTCTTTTGTAAATATATTTTATTTTTATTTTTATTTTAATAAATAAAACTAATTATAAGTTGTTAATTGTTTTGTGCCGGAACAATAAAACAAATTAATCAAATGTGTACGCTATTTGGAATGAGATGAAGTCATAGATTTTGTGAATTTGTTCCCATAAGCAAGAATAATTTTACGTGGGAGGGAAATGGTGAAACCCTAAGCATGGCGGTTTTCTGCAGGGTTTGCAGGTCGTACACAGGGACCTGGGAAGGCACGTGCGGAGGCCCTAGGATTGACACCAGGCATTTTGTGTCAAGATCCAGAGCGCAGCTGGCGTTGTAGGTGGAAGACACGAGAGGTACGAGAATCATTGGATGCGTTCGTGGGTAAACAAGGTTAGTAATGGATTTACCTCACAAAAACCCTAACTTTTTTACTCAACGTCGTACCGGGAATAGGGTTTATGTGCACCTGCGGTCTCTACGCTGTCGCGGTTTAGGGTTAAGGTTGGGAATTCGTCTTAGCTATGGGTTTCGACATCGATCATGTGGACGTTGAGCTGGCGCCAGAGGACTTGCTCACCTGTTGGGGGCATGAGGTTTCAGAGAAGAACCTGGATCTGTTTTTCCATGTCATAGCAGAAGCCGAGCCGAATCGATCGGACTCAGGAGGACAGACAGGTCTTGCAAACGAAGTCACTCTGTTAGAGGAAAGCCTGCAAAGCACGTTCAACTGTGTTTGGAAGGCGGAAGGAACTAGAGGGGGAACATCAATGACTAAGCCAAGGTTCTACAGTGGAGGAGGAACTTTCACTGTTGGCCTTCAAGCTCAGTCATTCTCCACAGCACCAGGTATTCCCTCTCATCCGACTTACACGAGAGGGCTAGAAGACATTGTAGCAAATATAGGACTTTCGAGATCTGTGGGTTTAAAATCGTTGGGGGTGGAAAGGTCCGAAGGGTTAGATTAGGAAAGAGGAAGATCTAAGGAAGAGCCTGGTGTGGTAAGAAATAGATCTCAGGGGCAGGGTCTCTCTTTTCTGGAGAAATTCCTCCTCTCACAAGGAAGTGAGGCAGCTAGTACAGACCCTTTTCTAGCTAAGGGTGGTTGGGGTCCCTCGAGGGCCCAGGGGCAGGTTAGAAGAAGTCAAGAGAGGCCGTTAGAAGGGCTGGTATTTCAAGGGGGAGCTGGTATCTCCTCTAACAAAAAAGTGAGAGTTACCCTAGAAGCTTCACAAGAATAGGGCATCAGGGCTTCGGAAAGGGATCTTCAAACCCTAGTGGGTGAAAGGCAGCATGTGTCACCTGTTTCAGACGCTACAGATGTTAGAGAAAGCCCAGTGGAAGGTACAGAAGGAGGATAAAGTGGATCTCCCGGATCCAAGCGGAAGAAGAACAAAGCTATCAGGAAGAAGGAGGAATGGCCGTGCTGTGTCCTCGGAGTAGACATCACCATTGACGAAATCATGGAAGCTACCGAGACAATCCTTGTGGGAAGAGTCAGGGGAGAAAATATTCAGCAAACTTCATCTCTGAATGGACCAGTTCAGAATGGAAGGAAGGCCCTGGCAAGCCAGTTGAAATACAAGATCTGGCAAAGGGATGGTTCAGTCTGAAATTCGAGAAGAAAGAACACCTTGAATGGATCTTGGCAAGAAATTGGTGTTTCAGAAAGAGGCCAATCCTATTCTGGAGATGGAATCCATTATTTGATGCTCAACGGGAAAATATGGAGGAGTCCCCAGTGTGGGTAAAGCTTTTGGGACTTCCACTCCCTTTTTGGACGGACTCTGTGTTTCGATCCATCGGGAACACCCTGGGTCAGTTCCTAGAAGTTGACTCTTATTTCAAGCTAACAAGGGATCTGAGTGTAGTTATGATCTTGGTAACCCTAAATCCCTAAGAAGGACTTGCAGATGAAATGTGTTTAAAATACAGAGATTATGAGTATATCCAGCTTCTGAACTACAAGCACTTGCCTTTTTGGTGCCACAGGTGTCATAAATATGGACACCTCGCAAAAGATTGTCCTTTGGCCACCGTCGCAGAAGAAAGCAAAAAAAGGTGAATACGGAGGCACACCCTTCTATGGAAGCTGACGAAAACGATGACCCCGAGGAGGAATTGATGGAATATACATAAAACTTGGACACTGCAATGGAGGATCTGACGCCAACTGGGAACAAAGAAACTCTCCAAAGTCAGCAGGATTCTGATCAGGTTAAGCAGCCGCCAAAAGATCTGATTCCTCCAAGAGATGAAGAGGTTGAAGCCGTACCTCTGGAGGGTATGCCTACTGACTCTTTTCCTCCCTCTGTTTCTTTCAAGTGCACTTATTTTACTGATCTTTAAAATCTTGGTCCCTCCAGG
Organism: Pinus albicaulis; assembly: GCA_034641835.2. NCBI lineage: Eukaryota > Viridiplantae > Streptophyta > Pinopsida > Pinales > Pinaceae > Pinus > Pinus albicaulis. The sequence continues at coordinate 1,611,785,144 of CM076584.1, read as the reverse complement.
AAAAATGACATGGAATATATTAAAATGCATGAAATCATTGAGTCGCTTGATAGTATAATCACTTCTCTCCCCTCCCCTTCCATGCCCCTCCGAGTAGTAGTGTTCCTGAGCCAGAGTCTTCCCTACCAAGCTTCCCCTTTTTTCCTCCTTACAATCTGAGATCTCTCGTGAAAAAAATGTGGAATAGAAAAGCCTTTGGAGGACTGGAAACTAACCCTATCCAAGTTGGGCCTAGAAACTTGAGAGGCAGGAAATCTAACCTATCTAAGGCACAATTCAAAGCTAAACTTGATATAGCAGATGGAAAGCAAAGATCCCTCTCTAGGGTGCTTAGAGCAGCGCAACCACCCCCTCAGGGTTACCAATGATTATCTCCCCTATAATTGTAGAGGTCTGGCTAGTCTGCCTAAAAAACTAGTTTTAAAAGAACTGATGAAGCTACACAAACCGGATGTCTTATTCCTCCAAGAAACTTTGGGCTAGGGAGAAGAGGTAATAGACACACTCACAAAAATGTTCCCTGGTTGGGTGTTCCATTATTTGGATACTCAAGGAAGATCAAGGGGAATTGCATCGGGCTACAATTCTGCAAAATTGAATGGATTGTCCTCTTGGGGTTCGGAAAATTCCTTGGCTCTAGAGGTATACTCATATGAGCTATGTACCCCTCTTCTACTGCTCAACGTATATGGGCCTTGTGTGGAGTGAGTGTCGTTTTGGGACGACTTTTTTGCTAAATCCTTTCTGAAGAATCCTAACCTGATCCTAGGCGGGGATCTAAATTTTTCATTAAGAATGTTGGAATCTTGGGGTCCCTCTGCAAGGGCTGACCAGCTCACTGATTTCTTTCTTAACAAGTTGGCCATTTCTCAACTAGTGGATGCCACCTTAACAAAACCCAGACCCACTTGGAGGAACCGTAGGGTGGGTGAAGACTAGGTAGGGAAAATTTTGGAAAGATTCCTTCTTGGAGAAGATCTGGTGGCTCGGTACTCTGTGTTCAGACACTGGGTCGGGGATGGGGGCCTCTCCAACCATCTCCCAAATTTTCTTGAAATTAAAGGACAGCTAAAAAAGCCAGGTTCTCCCTTCAAATTCAACTACTCTTGGCTAAAAGATGAGACTTATATAAAACTGTTCCATGACACCTGGAGGAAAAAGGGATTATGGGAATATGGTCAAGTTGTTTATGGAGAATCTGAAAATCATGAAGCAAGCAACTCGGGAGTGGGCAACTCAAAAATCATTAAAAGAGGAAGAGGATTTGAGGAAGGTTAATAAAGAGCTCGACTACCTTGAAACCCCAGAAGGAGCAGGTTTCTCATCTTTAGAGCTTAGAATTTGGATCGGGGAGCTGGAAACTAAAAGGAAAAAAATCTTAATGGAAAAGGAAGAGAGATCGTGCCTTAAGAGCAAGGCAATATGGCTTCAAGCGAGCGATGAAAACACAAAGTTCTTTCAAAACTATGCTAAGGGAAGGAAAATTACAAATACTATTTGGGAACTCAAAAAAGAGAATGGAGAATGGGCAAGTTCATTTGAAGACCTCTCTACTCTAGGAATAAGCCATTTTAAAAACATTTTCAGAGCTCCTGCAGAAATCTCCATAGCGGAAGTAATAAGGGTGGCCCAATTTTTCCCCAGTTTCAATGACGAAGAAGGAAATAACAGCATTGTGGAACTAGTTTCAAAGGAGGAAGTAGAAGATATTTTAAACTCAATGCAAAAGGATAAAAGCACAGGGCCAGATGGATGGACGGTTGAATTCTTTCAGCATTTCTTTGAATACCTCGGGGATGACTTGGTCGAAGTGGTGGAAGAGTCTCGTAGATTGGGGACAATATATCAGCCTTTCAATGCTAATTTCCTGGCCCTAATCCATAAAAAATATCATCCCCTATCATTTGATGACTTCCGCCCTATCTCCCTCTGCTCCTGTATGTATAAGATCATTTCAAAAGTGATGGCCTCCCACCTTGAAACTTTTCTTTCAAGAAGCATCTCGTCAGAACAATTTGGCTTCCTGGATGGAAGACAAATCCATGAGGCTGTTGGGTTAGCTCAGGAAACTCTTCATAGCCTTAAGAGAACCAAAAAAAAAGGAGCTATTGTAAAAATTGATTTTACCAAAGCCTTTGATAAAATGAGTTGGATGTATTTAAGGTTGCTAATGACTCATCTTGGTTTCACGATTGACTTCATCAATTGGGTTATGATTTGCATCTCTTCTTCTAGTATTGCTATCTTGATAAATGGTGCAGCAACATATTTTTTCAACCCTTAGAGAGGCCTCCGTCAAGGTTGTCCTCTATCCCCTTTATTATTCTTATTAGTAGCTGAAGGACTGAGCTTGATGATCTACGCAGCAAAAAGAAGAGGGGAACTAAATGGAATAGAAGTAGTTGCGAACTTGTTCATCACTCACTTGTTGTTTGTTAATGACATCTTACTATTCAGTGATGGTAGCTTGGAAGATTGCAGGCGCATAGAGGATCTGCTGGCCCTCTTCCTGAAAGCCACAGGCCTCAGTATCAATTGTCAGAAATCCTCTATGACAACAACTGACCTCTTAAGGACTGAAGTGAACAGAATTGAAGGAATTCTCTAGTTCGAAGCTAAAACCCTTGAGGACTCTTTTAAATATCTAGGGTTTTTCCTAAAGCCAGACACATATCAAATCCGGGATTGGAAGTGGCTCCTATCAAAAATTGAGGCAAGAATGAAGCACTGGAGTTTCAAATGGATATCAAGAGGGTATTGATAAAATCGGTGGCGATGGATATCCCAATATATTGGGTTGGCCTCTCATGGGTTCCTAAAAGCATTGTCAACTCCATTAATAAGGTGTGTAGCAGATTCTTATGGGAAGGCTCAAAACAGGACCACGTAACTCCTTGGGTGGCCTAGGAGAAAATAGTCAGACCGAAATTTTGGGGAGGCTGGGGCATAAAAGAACTATCCTCTTTCTCAAAGTCACTAGCTGCAAAGCTAGCTTGGCACCTTATAACTCTAGATAACCTCTGGACTTCTGTTATAAAAAGAAAATATAATGACCCCTTGTCAATTATGGACTGGCTGAGACTACCCCAAAAATCACGCAAAAAAGATTCAATTGTTTGGAAAGCTACACTTGATTCGGTGAATCTTATCGAGCAAGGCTTAGCTTGGCAGGTACGTGAAGGAACCAGGGTAAGATTGGCCAGGGACCCTTGGGTGGGCTGCACAGGGAATTTTTCACTTTCTAGAGATCTAATTGAGCTGTTGAATGCTAGAGGTTTCACTAGCTTGAATCATATTGCAAACCATGAAAGAAAAACACTGTGGAGACAGGGATGGGCAATTGGGATAGACCTATAGCTTAAAGAAAGGTGGATGGAGGAATGGGAGAACTTCATGAGGGATCTTCAAAACTCAAATATCAGGTTGCAAGAGAGGAGGGATGAACTCAGGTGGGTCCACTCCCCAACAGGGACATACACTCTGAAATTTGGATACAGTTGGCGCATGTCACAGAAAGGTTGGGGAGCCCAAGTTTGGTGGTACAAACCGTTGTGGGAACAGAAAGGGCCGGAAAAAACTAGGTTATTTTTCTGGTGTATTCTCCAGAAAAAAAGTACCTACCTGGGAATTTCTTCAAAAAAGGGGTAAGATAGTCCGGGGTGGTGTATTCTGTGTAAGAACAGTTTGGAAACGCCTCATCATCTTTTTCTCACTTGTCCTTTTATTATCAGCTTTTGGAATGAAACTCTCAGGATTCTAAAAATCCCTCAAAGATGGGAAGGAAGTGAGATTCAGGAAGCGTGGCAGAAGTGGTGGCAAGATGCACCAAATGATAAAGTCAAAAACATCCCCCTATTGATAGCTTGGGTATCTTGGATTGCAAGGAATCACGCTATCTTTAAAAATTCCGTAGTTCCCATAAGAAAAATGGCAGCAGAAGGAGTTTCCATATATGAATTCATTCCAAACCCCCAACAGACACACCCTCCTAGAGTCATCCAACAGGAAATAATCAAAGGAACTATCCCTTGGGCCTATTTTGACGGAGCCTTGGACCCACAAGATAGATGTGGAGTGAGACTGGTCATTCACTTCCCCTTAGGAAAAACCCTCAAAGCTTCTATTGGTCTGGGGCAAGGGACAAAAATTTTTGCAAAGTTAAAAGCTCTACATCTTCTCTTATGCTGGCTCACTCTCTTAAGATGTAGAGAGGTTCAGATCTTTGGAGATTCTCTAAACATTGTCAAGTGGTTCAATGGAACTCAACGTTGCTTAAATTACATCTTGCATCCATTACTTAATGAGGTATCTAGATTAAAAATTCTTTTTAACGATATATCTGTTTGCCATATTTACAGGGGATGGAACCATGAAGCATACCTTCTTTCTAAAGAGGGCATTCAACATGATTTGGGGCTCTGGATAGCTGTTGAAGTGGAATATGGGTTGGTTCGAAATCTCGAACAGCCTATTTTCAATTGACGAGATATTAATATTATTGTAATTATTTTCATATGTTTTCAAACTCTCAGATACATTGTTTTTTGGACTTTCATACTTCATATGACTATCTTTCTTTCTGTCTCTGTTTCGGGTTGTTTTCCTCCATGAGGAGGCCTGGGAGACAGGGAGAAAAAATCAAAATTTATATGTGTTTTTTGTCTAAAAACCTGACCGGTGACTACCATCCAGTTTCACAGATCAAAAGGAGCTCTATTTCGGCTCAGTCCTTTTGTTTCCTCCTGTTTCGAGTGCTACCCTTTAAAAGGGGACCCGGGGGGGAAACATGGATGTTGAGTACACACTCGATTGGATATTAGCAGTGAACTATTTTTCACTTGCAATAACTTCATCTGCTTACTAAAAAGGAAGGAAATGCAATTCTTTGAATGCATCATGCATATACTATGTAACTCTCTATGATTTTAATAGATAGTTCGAATTTTTCTTTGGAAAAAAGAGATGAAGCCACATGCATACAAAATTAAATTTGGTATGCAATAAGAGGTATTGAATTATAAAATCATAAAACCTAGAACAACACAATTATTGGAAATGATATTGTACGATTTTGAAATTATTTTTGTAAAATAAAGATATGAGTTGGAAATGAAAATAGTTGTAACAAGATAAGAAATAGAAAGGGGAGGATTGATTATAAATATGATATTTTGGTTTTAAGATAAGGGGTTGGAAAATATAGAATTTTGATTTGTATATTTTTATCAAGTTATAATAAAAAGATTGAAGATCTAAGAGTGGAAAATTCTAGAATTTTAATCTGTATATTGTTATTAGGTTCACTTAGAGATTTGAAGGTTGAAAAATTTTGCTTGTATTACAAGTTGAGGAACTATTTTTGAGAGATGAATATAGGGAACAACTAATACTTGGTCTATTTAGGAAATTGTGCATTATGATCGATTATGTGTTTTCAATAGATGCTTGCAATTTGTCATTTTTGTCAATTGTTTTTGTAAAGAAATAATATGAACAAATTATGGATTTTGATTGTAGGAACATATTTAATATTATTTTCATGTGAATTATTTCTAATGTGTGCAAATTAAATGTGTTAGTTTGAATTATGCTAAGGGTGATGAATTATTTCCTGTTTTCAGTAGTTAATTTATACTTGCAATCAACCTTTTATCATTATTAGATTAGGATCGGATTTAGGATTTCATTTGCATAGTAAAATAGGAACATGTCTTGGATATAGAGGAACTTCAAAGAGAAAGTGTCCTTTCAAGGAGGAATCTATTTAGTGGAAATCAAGGCCATACACAAATGGAGATTTCTACTCCAAACAAGAGTATGTCTAATTGGAACTTGCCATTGAGTGATCATCCCTTGTTGTTGGAGGAATTTTTTCAACCATCAACAAGCTCCAAACTGATGCAAACTAGCTGTAAAAATATCATAATACACCACGGAACTGTGGTTTATGGGTCCACACAACTCCCTTACTCGCAATGGATTTAAAACTTTGTAGTTTCCAAACATACATACACGCACGATCACAGCGGTTACTTTACACAAAACACACATAAACCCAAAACAAATGCAAATACACAAAACTTCTTATCGGAGGGTCCCACAACAGTTTCGACCAATCGTAGGCGATCGCACTTCGCATACTTTACAATATAACTTAAAGGTTAAACCTTATTTCTTGCGATCTGTGATATTGCACAGAGCCAACACGTGTCCTTCTCCACTTCGCATCGCATATCATTTAGCTTACCTTGCGACAGTCCTTAACACTAACATCTAAATATTGTGATTCGTGAAATTACTTCCCGGTGCGCTTCAATCTTCGTCGTTGGCCTTTGCTGGATCCGACGGTCCACGTTCTGTCTTCGCCGACTCACTTCGCATCGCAAGTTAAATGACTGAACTTGTGAATCCTTAATTGTAAACACTATACTTTGTGATGTGTGATGTCCTCGCGAATATGATGTGACTTCTCACCGTTGATCGGTCTCCGATCTAACGGTCCTCGTTGTGCCTGCAAATCTGATTTGTCTTTGACTGTGCGATTTAATACGTATGCGGTTCAACGGAGAAATAAAACATATGGTTTAAAACAGAGAGCTCGATCAAAATACAAAACACTTGGAATTTAATAAGAAATGAAATTACAGAGCCAAGCCCTTGGACAACTGGTTTTTACATTTATTTATGCTCTCTGTTCACTCCTCTCTCACTCTTCTCGCACACTTATTTCACCCTTATTCCACACTCTTCCTCTCTACGGATGGTAGAACCCCACAATGGTGGGTTTGGTTTGGTTTTATGCCTTCCCAAAATCCCCATATGGTTGAGGAAATGTCATTCGGTTTCCGAACAATTTATTAAACAAAATACTTAACCAATCATAATTTAACTATTCTTTTAATCTGCAAATTACAATAGTTGTGTTAGCCCAAATTAACTTAAAACAAAGTAAAATAGAATTCAACATTTCTTCTTCTATCCAGCAAAAGAAATCAACTCCAGCTGTAGCCTTTCGGTTGGATGCTCTTGCATCAGGCTCCCGGGGTAAATTAAACTCATGGCTCTTGAATAGAGTACCTGATGCTTTGAGTTTGGGCAACGTCCAACTAAGAACAATTCTCCATAGGACAGTCCTTCCATTTGACCAGATACTCTAAATATTCTTTCCTTCGTGTCTTCCTGGTTACCTGTGTGTCCAAAATATGTTAAATTTCCAAAGGTGGTGCTAAAGGCATCTGTTTAATCAATGATGTCTCCTCACTCTGGGTGTCCCGTGTTCCTCTCTCCGAACTGTCTTCCTCATCAAAAACAGTGTATGGGTATAGATCTGCCACATTAAAAATGGGCAAGATTCCTACACCCGGAGGTAACTGCAACTCGTAAGCGTTTGCAGAAAACTTCCAAAGAATTCTACAAGGTCCGATATTTTTCATCTTCAATTTGTTTTATTTGCCTTTAGGAAACCTCTCCTTGTGCAAAGGTGTCAGTACCAAGTCTCCTACTTCAAATTGTGCCTCCCACCTTTTCAAACCTGCTCTTTATTTATATCTTTGGTGGTTGTCCTGTAGCTTAAATTTGACCTATTCATGTAGATCTCTGATTACTTTCGTGAAATCTTCGCCATTAGCACTCCTGTGCTCCAACTAACCCAAAACCCGCAACTCAAATACTCCATGTGGGTGCATTCCATATAAGATTTGGAAAGGACTTATATCCGTGCTTCTGTTCGATGAGTCATTTTAGGCAAACTCCGCTTGTGCAAGCACACGATCCCACTGTCTGGAATTTTCACCAACCAGACTCCTCAGCAAATTCCCCATACTCTTGTTCACAACTTTAGTTTTCCCATCTGACTGTGGATGATAAGCTGAACTGAAATTTATTTTGGTGTCTAACTTTTTCCACAATGTTCGCCAGAAATGGCCTATGAACTTTACATCCCTGTCCGAGATGATGGACTTCGACAAGCCATGTAATCTAACTATCTCTAAAAAGAACAAGTGCTACATATGTGGCATCACTTGTCTTTCTGCATGGAATGAAATGTGCCATTTTGGTGAAATGATCCACCACCACCATGATGGAATCGAATCCTCATTGTGTCTTCGATAGACCTAAGAAAATTCCAAGATGACTGAGTCCCATGGTCTGTTCGGAAAGGGTAAGAGTGTATACAACCCTGCATTCTGGCTACGTCCCTTTGCATGTTGACAAAATTTAGACCTGATCTCAAATATTTGCACATCTCTTCGCATTCTTGGCCAATAGTAAAAGTGGCTCAGCTGATCCAAAGTCTTATTTATGCCAAAATGTCCGGCCAAACCTCCACTGTGTTTTTCCTGGATTAATTTCTCTCGCATAGAACATTCCAGAATACACAACTGTCCTCCTTTGAACTGTGACCACTCCTGCATGTTATAGTCCAACCATGGACTATTGTCTCTCAACAGTAGATTTTGGCAAGCTTTATAAGCTTCCTTAAAATCTGCATCCACCTCATACAAGTCTTTGAGATGCTCAAATCCCAACACTTGCACTGTGCTTTCTTGTAATATCAAACTTCTCCTGCTTAACGCATCTGCCACCCTGTTGGCATGACCGCTAATGTGATTCAAAATGAATGTAAAACTTTGCAAGTACTCCACCCATTTCACATGTTTATGATTCAGCTTGTGTTGCTGCATAATGTATTTTAACGCAAAATTTTCTGAAAAGAAGACAAATTCATTAGCCAGCAAATAATGTCTCCAATGCTTCAAAGCTTGGACGACTGCATAAAACTCTTTGTCATAAGATGTATACTTCTGCCTACTCTCATTTAACTTCTTGTTAAAGTATGCTACTAAATTATCTTCTTGGCTGAGTACTACACCAATGGTTGTTCCACTGGCATCACAATGAAGTTGGAAAAGTTTGTTCAAGTCTGGCAGTTTTAGGATTGGTTTTTCAGTGATCTTCTTCTTCAAAAGCTGAAAACTTCTCTCAGCAGATTATGTCCAATGAAAAGCATGGTTTTCCTTCTTAATGGTATCTGCCATAGGTGTACAAATACCACTGCAGTTCTTAATAAACTTCCGATAGAAACTTGCCAGTCCATGAAAACTTCTTACTTCAAACAAACTTTTGGGAGATGTCCAGCTAACTATGGTTGCAACCTTCTCTGGCTCCATCTTCAACTCATTTTCATAAATTATAGATCCTAAATAAATCAATTCTTTCTTGAAAAAAGAACATTTTTTAAATTCATCAGCAATTTATTTTGCTGCAATTTTTCCAGCACATACCTGACATGCCGAAAATGTTCTTCCTTCGTCTTGCTAAAAATAAGTATATCATCCAGGTATATGATCACAAACTTGCCAATGCATTCTTTCAACATCTCTTTCATCAAACACATGAATGTGCTGGGAGCATTTCTCAGCCCAAATGGCATGACCAACCATTCATACAAGCCTTCATTGGTCTTGAAAGTTGTCTTTAATTCATCACCTTTTCTAATCATAATCTCGTGATAGCCACTTTTCAGATCTATCTTTGAAAAGTATGCTACTCCACTCATAAAATCCATCATATCATCCATCTAAGGTAAAGGAAACTTGTACCTGATAGTGATCTTGTTTATCGCCCAAGAATCAGTGCATATCTACCATTCACCTCCTTTCTTGGGAGCTAAAAAGGTCGGAACAACACAAGGAATCAAACTCTCCTGGATCAGCCCTTTATCCAACAATTCCTGTACTTGCTTCCTAATCTCCTCATTGTCTTTCAGACTCATCCAATAAGCAGCCTTGTTTGGAAAACTTACTCTTGAAATAAAATCAATATGGTGACTAATGCTCCGCTTTGGTGGCAATTTATGTGGCAGATCATCTACCACAATATCACTAAACTCTTGCAGCATGTCTTGTATTTCTACAGGAAAATCAGTGATTTATGTATGCATCAATACTGCTCTTGGCATCCGCACAACTGCATAATTCACCTCATTCTCCTCAATTTGTCGCAGAAACTCCTTTCCGCCTATCAGCAGTGTTTTAGTCCCACTAGTTTATGTAGTATCTTCTTCTTTCATGGGAACTAGTGTATGATTTATCCCATCCTTCACAAATCTTTAACAATTGTTTTCCCCATCATGCACGACCTTTCTATCATATTTCCATGGTCTGCCTAGCAGAATATGGCACATGTCCATGGGCATAATATCGCAAGTCACCTTGTCCTTGCACTTACCAATGTGAAACTCCTCCTCACATTTCTCATCAACTAGCAGTTGGTTTCATTTCTGCAACCAAGACACCTTATAGGGATTTGGGTGCTTCGACTTCTTCAAACCCAAATTTTCCACCATATCAGTGGCTACCAAATTATCAGTGCTTCCACTATCTATACTCAATTTGCAGTATTTTCCATGCGACTTGCACACAGTTCGAAACAATGCTTTCCTCTGTGTCAGGCCTGCCACCTCCTTAGCTGGTTTTAGTAAAACCTTGTTCAACACTAAGGCCTCTTCTGTTTCAGGCACATTCTCCACCTCGTGTGGCAATGCCTCTGCTACATCAGTTTGAGTAAATTATGCTCCCCTCTGTCCACCTTGCTCATTTTTAGGACATTCAAAAGACCTGTACCCCCATTTGTGACACTTGTAACACTAGTAGGAATTTCCTCTGCCTCTGCCATTACCTCTTCCTCGCTTGTATGGCCTTCCACCTCTGGTGTTACCTTCCTTCTCAGACTCTCCCGAAGTCTTCGAACTGCTGCCCTCTTCACTACTATTGGCAGTGCCACCTTTGCCAAAGGACTGTCCTCTTCCTCTACTGAACCCACGTTCTCTTCTTGCATTTTGTTTCCTGGTAATATTTTCTTTCGCCTTCAAAGCACACTCATATGCCTCCTCTATAGTTTTAGGGGAAAGAATATTGATCTCATCTAAGATTTCCATCCGTAAACCATTCACAAATCTTGTTGTCTTCTCAGGGGTATCTTCAACATACCCAGACCTCAAGTTCACTTTATAGAACTCTTCTGTGTATTCCTTTACAGTCATCGTTCTCTCTCTCAGATTCTACACTTGTCTGTAAAGGGAAATTTGGTAATCTTTAGGCAGGAACTTGTCTTTCATCTTCGCAATCATCTTGTCCCATCTCTTAATCAAAGACTTGTTTAGTCTTCTCCTTTTTGCCTGCACACTGTCCCACCACAATGCGGCGTGTCCTTTCAACTTAGTGACAGAAAACCTGATTTTCCTATCCTCACTAACTTCCTCACACTCGAAGTATTTATCTAACTCACTTATCCAATCCAACAATGCTTCTGTAGACAAACTCCCATCATAATTAGAGAGCTCTGGTCTTGGCTTGCTGCTAGCCATCAAAACAGATTTCAATAGTTTGATTTCTGGCGTCTCGTCCTCTGACCCATCTATTAGTGCCATTGTCTCACCATCACTGTCATCTCCACCTTCAGTATTCCTATGCCTTCCTGCTTCCACTGCTGCCAAACATGCTAAAAAAATTATAATCTCTTCACGCAATCCTTCATCTGATGCTCCCCTTGCAACTCTTCCCCAACCTCTTCTTCCTACTTCCATCTTCACTTAGGAAGAGATATTTTTTCTCTGATGCCAAATGATGCAGACTAGCTACAAAAATATCAGAATACATCGCGGAACTGTGGTTTATGGGTCCACACAACTCCCTTAATCGCAGCGAATTTCAAACTTCGCAATTTCCAAACATACATACGTGCACAATCACAGCGGTTACTTTACACAGACCACACATAAACCCAAAACAAATGCAAATATGCAGAAATTCTTACCAGAGGGTCTCGCAACAGCTCCAACCAATCGTAGGCGATCGCACTTTGCATACTTTATAATATAACTTAAAGGTTAAACCTTATTTCTTGCGATTTGCGATATTGTGCAGAGCCGACACGTGTCCTTCTCCACTTCACATCGCAAATCATTTATCTTACCTTGCGACGGTCCTTAACGCTAACATATAAATATTGCGATTTGCGAAATCACTTCTCGGTGTGCTTCTATCTCTGTCATTGGCATTTGCTGGATCTGACGGTCCACATTATGTCAATGATGCAGACTAGCTGCAAAAATATTAGAATACACTACAAAATTGTGGTTTATGGGTCCACACAACTCCCTTACTCGCAGCGGATTTCAAACTTTGCAGTTTCCAAACATACATACGTGCACGATCACAGCGGTTACTTTACACAGACCACACATTAACCCAAAACAAATGTAAATATGTAGAACTTCTTACCGGAGGGTCCCACTACAATTCCGACCAATTGCTAGCGATCGCACTTCGCATACTTTACAATATAACTTAAAGGTTAAACCTTATTTCTTGCAATTTGCGATATTGCGCAAAGCCAACACATGTCCTTCTCCACTTCGCATCGCAAATCATTCAGCTTACCTTGCGATAATCCTTAACGCTAAGATCTAAATATTGCGATTTGTGAAATCGCTTCCCGGTGCGCTTCAAACTCCGTCATTGGCCTTTGCTGGATCCAATGGTCGACGTTATATCTCCGCCGACTCACTTCGCACCGCAAGTTAAATGACTCAAATTGCGAATCCTTAATCGTAAACACTATACTTTGCAATGTGCAATGTCCTCCCGACTGCGATGTGACTTGTCACCGTTGATCAGTGTCAGATCTAACAGTCCTCGTTGTGCCTGCAAATCCAATTGGTCTTTGACTGTGCAATTTAATACATATGTGATTCAACATAGAAATAAAATATATGGTTTAAAATAGAGAGCTTGATCAAAATACAAAACACTTGGAATTTAATAAGAAATGAAATTACAAAGCCAATCCCTTGGATGACTGGTTTTTACATTTATTTATGCTCTTTGTTCACTCCTCTCTCTCTCTTCTCGCACACCTATTTCACTCTTATTCCACACTCTTCCTCTCTATGAATGGCAGAACCCCACAATGGTGGGTTTGGTTTGGTTTTATGGCTTCCCAAAATCCCCATATGGTTGAGGAACTATCATTCAGTTTCCGAACAATTTATTAAACTAAATACTTAACTAATCCTAATTTAACTATTCTTTTAATCTGCAAATTACAATGGTTGTGTTAACCCAAATTAACTTAAAACAAAGTAAAATAGAATTCAAAACTTCTTCTTCTGTCCAGCAGAAGAAATCAACTCTAGTTGTAGCCTTTCAGTTGGATGCTCCTGCATCACAAACAATGTGGTTAAATTGAAGAAGGCATAGGGAAATAATGTGAAAAATGCTCCAATTTTGAGATACGAAATTTCTACATGTACTTGGACCACTATAATTAATATCTTTTATTTCTAAAACTCATCCTAATTCAGGCAATATACTACTTTTGAGGCATTAACATTAAATTTATGTATTAATGAACATGTTCAAAAATTAGACCTTTCTCAAAGTTTAAATTATGTTATTTCTATATGAATTTGAAAATATATTGATCTCTTGATAGATTAAAATGAAAAGCCTTACAACTCAACAATAACATCTAAAAGTTCACTATTGGCTTACGTATAAGACAAAACAATTATCCCTAGGTTAAAGTTTGAACATTTTAATATAAATGAAAAATAAATCACACCATTGGTTGTGTTTAAAAGGACTAACATGAAAAATATTATATATTGATAGAAATTGATTACTAAGAGTCCATAATAAAGGAAAGAGGTGGTTAAGGGCTATAATATAATAAAAGACTATGACATGGAAATATCACCCTCTTAAAATATTCATCTTTAGTAAAAACATTCATAAAAAACCATAAGATTGGTACTTGAATAAAAATAAAATATAAAGAACCGACCATATTTAATAAGTGCTAAAAAAAAAAAAACAATACGATGGAAAAATCCTAGTGAACTAAGAACCTAGGTACAAAGACTCGAATTTGGGTCATTATCCCAACATGTGCCTCAAATTTATGCTAGACCACGACCCAACACATATATATAAATGTTAAACAAAAGATATTTTGTGCAAAAATCACCAAAAAAATCACAACATTATATTCAAAAACTTGTATGGGTGTTGTAGAAAAACCTATAACTATCTAGATACCCAGACAAAAGGATCCCAATTATTGAAATCCATGGGCCATATCAAGCTCATTGCTTTTACAAAAAAATGGAAACAGCTCAATTGTTTTTATCTTCTTGTCCAAAGAGTCACGTGGTTATAATTATTGGAGAATTTACGCTTTCATATTTTAATTTCAATCCAACCTTGAACATCCATGCCATGATGAGTTTCCATTACATTAAGTTTATTTCAAAAGAGAATACATTAGTAGGGCTTGAATCCCTCATTCATCTTTTTGAATAGGAGCACAATTTGAACTAATACAGATCTTAATGAGGGCACTAAGAGTCTCTTAATCTCCTACAAATTGATTTCCAAAGCTTCTTCCCAAATATCCTTAAACAAAAAACTATATTCAATTAAAGCCTCTTCTATATATCTTAAATCTCTCAATCCACTCAAATGATCACTCTAATTTGTACCTTCCTACCAATTAGGATTTTAGGAACTTCACTTTTTAATTTTCATTCAAAGGAATAAGGAAGCCATATGTTTGTATTCCTAGAGCTTTGAAGCCTCGGGGAAAGGGAAAAAACTATAACAAATATGTCTCAACCTATAATGAATTAGCCCTTCTAGTAATCCCAAAGCATATGCAATATACTCTTAATCATAATAAGTTAAGAGCATCATAACAAATTGGTATATTAACATGCATGATAATCAACAAGTATAACAATATCTCACCATATCATTACAAGGACTAACCATGCTAAATCAATATTAATGTTACATAGCTATCATTAAGAATATTGGTGCTAAGTAAATCAACAATGAGGAATATTAATGCTCTTCATAATCTAACCAAACACATAGATATCTTTGTCTATCATAATCAATCAGCAAAAGAAGAGAGCAATGAAGGGATAATGAATCCAAAAACTATCTTTTATTAGTCATGCTAAAAATAGGTAAAACCCAAGGTGTTACAAAATTTATGAGCTACGATCACAATAATTGACTTGGCATCCATAACCAAAATTTATTTGATTTCGTATAAGAGTGTTCCTAAACAAGAGATGGCCTAGGAATCCCTTCGTTTTTTTTTTTTTTTTGTCTGTTAAGTTATCTGTGATCCTCCAGGCTTGACCTGTGGCTTGAGAAACCGCAACTCAGGGGCATCTAAGCTGTCAAAGTCACCCAGGGATCGCACCCTAAATATCCCTATTTTTTTTCTAGATACCCACCTTATATCCCCAATACCTGCAAACCCCCCCATATTGTGTGTCACCCCCTAATACCTATAATATATCGACTTAATTTTCACAATTTTAAAACCACCTCTATGAATGAACATGATAAGATATTGGTTAACAAGGTGAAACCCCCCATGGTGTCTTCACTTCATGAACTTGTGGCATATCACATGTATTCATGGGATATTAAATAATACCCTAATTTCAATAAATATTAATAAACACTTCCCGAAATTATTTTTTTGGCCCCCCTCGCAATACATATTTCTAGTGAAAATTCTTTATTTTTACTAAATAGCCTTTTATATACCCCTAATACCTATAACGCCCCCCACCACCCTCGTATCTCACATTCCCCACAACCTCATCCACCTCACATTCTCCATAGCCTCTACCCACCTTGTAGCTCACATTCCTCACAATCCACCCCCGCGCCCCTCTTGCCCCCTGACCCCACTTCCTCACAACACAATACCTGCAATATACTGAATTTATTTTTCACAAATTCAAAACCCCCTTTATGAATGAATGTGATGAGGTGTTTTTCAACAAGGGAAATTTCCTATGACTTGATAATATTATTTCTTTAGAGCATCAACCAAATAAGGCTAGGTGGCTCTATCTTGAATTCTCCATGGTCATTTGCATGTAATTGGAATCCCATCAATGATTGACATGGGGGAGGGCTTTCAAGATAACAAAAGTAATATTTTGAATGTTAGAGAAACTTCTAACAAAAAATTACCTCTTTTTTTTTTTTTTTAACATATATATCTAGTCATTTCTTCAAAGCTTCAACATGTGTTTTACCTTCAAGCATAGGTATATTGAAAGTTAACTTGTACCTTTAAGGTTATTTTTTCTCCAAAATATCACACGGTTCTATTGTTTTTGTGAAGACATTAGCTTCATAAGTACTTGTGTTCTACTTGTAAAGGTATGTTCAATGTTGTCAAGGCTTGATAAAGGAATTGGGCGAATTGGTACTTCATTTTCTTCTTCTTTTGCTCAAGGACTTCTTGCAGCAACAACTCAATAAGATCAAGATCCCCATATTATATCATCTTTATCTTTCTCACCAATACAAGGGAGTAGTTTGCACTAACGAGAAAGGTAGTTTGAAGAGTGATTCATCTCAAAGCTCAGTTTCTTATATCTAAACCTCTCGATACTACTGATCCTTAATTGAGGATGGAATAAAATCACACACAGTATTACAGAAATAGAGTACAAGCTATAATGAAATCTATATTCTATTAAGTAATCAAAGGTAAGAAACATTGTACATGACATTGGTTACAATGGTGCTAGTTATCTCCAAGAAGAAATGTGTTTGCTATGCTTGCTTGAAAAAAAACCCTAACTAGAGGTGAAAAACTCCTTCTAACACAATATTAAACGTAAAACATAAAATGAAAAACACTTATAGCAAAAACCCTAAATCCAAGGGTTGAGGTGGTAAAAGGAATGTTAGCCCCTAACTTTTTTCGGTCATAACTTTCACATACAAACTCTATTTTTATCAAATTATAGGTTTTAACCTCATACAATTTATTGTTGCAAATAGACTCTTACTAATACAAAAAAGATACAATGGTGCACACACACACACATTAACATAGATATTTTACCTTGGAAACCTAAACCGGGGAAACCGTAAAGCTTTTCCAATATAATATTCATGTGTGTGTGTGTGTCGATGCATACATACATACATATGTATGTATGTATGTATATGTACATACATACATATATATATATATATATAGGTACATACATACATATATGTATGCATGTATATGTACATACATACATACACACACACACACACACACACACACACACACACACACACATATATATAGGTACATGCGCACACACACGCACACACACACACACATATACATATATATCACATGGCATTCATAATCTGAAAATCAATTTACCCTAGATTATAAAACAACTATAATTACTCAATAAAAACTACAAATCCATGGGCTAAACCAACATGTACCACAAAACCACCAAAAACAAAAATTGTGTGTTGAAAACTGCTAAAAATGGATGAAAAAAACCACTTAATTTTTTTAGGGGGAGTGCACCTGAATCCCTGCATGTGGGGGCTTTCACTCCCTTGTGAACCTCGTAAGTGGTGGATACTTTTGGCCCCCCTGTGACCCCTCAGTTGCAATTGGTGCAACTTACAATATGTGAAGGTAGTTGTGCAAATAATATAACACATGCCCAACATAAATGACCCTCCATTGGAAATCTCTCAACATGTAGAAGACAATGAAAACTTCTAGGATATCATACTTGAGGTCCTAAATCTCCAAAATTTGTTATGAAGGACCTAAACTAGGTTTTGAAAATTTAAGAATCAATATTGCAAAGAAACAAGATTTGCCCGAAAATTGACTTAACTAATCACTTAGACCATAACTCATCCAAATGTAAAAGAATCTATTATTCTTGAATTTGATTGTTAATCACAAAGAGTAAGAGAAAGAGTTGGTGAACTCACTACATCCATAATTTAATGCTTGTGTAGAATCTTAAAACATGATATTTACAAGACTCAACAAGTCATTAGTAATACTCCAAGTTATATATTTATTACTTTGCAGTATAAACTAATAATTTGGCCCTCACATGCCTTATGTAACACAAAATGTATTAATCTATTTTGTTAAGTAATTGGAATAAGGAATTATCTTTTCTTCTTAGCATCTACCATTGTTTTTAGCCATACATTGAAATCATTATCAATACTTTAAGTTGTAAATTTATTACCTTATACCTTAAATAATTAAGAATATAGGGTTGAGCCTTGTCATGGTTTGTGTAATCTCCCAAATGTCTTAATATATTTTGTTAACGAAGTAAAATAAGAAATTATGTTTTCTCTTTAGTAAATGTTATATTAACTAAATAAATGCTTTAAAGAGTAAGTGGTACTCGAAGGACATGCATTTTGCAATGTTGTGTTATCTTTTTATTCTTTGTATATTTAACTAAACAACTTGATAAATTTATAATCATTTAAATATTGAGAGTTTAGATGTTATATTGTCTTCATATTTTAGCATAACTAGATTAGGAATTTAAATGTTAAGTAGTTTATTAATTTGTAAAGCCATGGTAATGATGAACTAGGTAAGATGTTTTGTCTTGATTATTATTCCTAATCTTGAGTAATTAAATGTTAGTCATTTTTGGAAAATATTATGTTAAGAAGAAAAACATTACCAATATATTTTATTTTATTATAATATTTTTTAATGTTGTAATTTGAAATAATTATTTTCTAACCAATTATATTTTATTAATTAATAGAAAATGTTAATATGTAACAAATTATTTTACCAAATTCTTAATTAATAAAAAAATATTAAACTTAGGATAATTAATTCCATTTTTTAAAAATTAATTAATAAAACAAAAAAAATATAACGTCTTAAACAATTTTTATTAACAAAAAGTTGCTTGTCCGTCTTGAAATCTTAAAGTTAATTATACATATAAGTATAATAAGTTTTTTAAAGAAATCTTTAGTCAACAAAATAAAGAAGTAAACTCCCTCGAAGAAGTAGTCAACATCTATATATGTATTTATGATGATCTAAGCAAAAACTTTCTTGGGAAATTTTTATTAAAAAGCAAAGATTGAACATGGACACTACTTTTTGATGTATATTTTGTTTTGATCATGTATATTGTAGCCTCGTATTCAAATACAAGTGTTCATAGACTACTAAATAAAAAAACATAAAAACTTCTAAAGCATCTCAAAATGGATAACCATTAGGTAGAACTAAAAGAGGCATCAAAGATCTCCACTTTATTGTTTAGGGACATGACTTTAAAGTCGTCTCTCCTCCCATTGGTTTTAATCTTCTGGAAAGGGAGAATTTGATTTTTTTGGATTCAAGTAAGAATCCGAGTGTAATATATTTATTAGATACAACAAGACAATCACTAATAGTAGAATAATCCCTCATCATGTTCTTGGTTGGATTAAAATTTATCATAATGTAAAAGAAAATGTGTCAAAATGGTTAAGTCATTTATTTGTGTGTAGCTTTTTGAAGATAATTATTTTACATAATTTTCCATTGAAGTTGAGATGTAACTTCTTAGAGATAGAGTGATCACTTTAAATAGTGATATAATTTCAATATAAATGGTAAATTTCACATAAACATCATTTTTAATATCCCTTTTTAAGATGGCAAAACTTTTTTTTTCTTCAAATAAAACCATAATTTTATTTCATTTGGAAAATGATACAGAAGTATATTATGCACATACACAACATTGTGTGTATTCTAATGAAAATAAAAAAATATCATATGAGTTCATGGCAGGTCCTTATACAAAAAATATAGTTGACCTTTAGGCCAATACATTCCCATAATTACATTAAAATTTCAAAATTGTGAAGATGTACTTCACCTTTAAACATGCTTTCAAAAAAGTAATATATCATTACCGACTAAAAAGTTGAAGAGAGGATATGGATGGAATATAGATTAATGTCTCAAAGTTGCATCTAGGAACTTTTCTTCCATGAAAATCCCGTGGTAGTACTTGTAAAATCAGTTTTCCCATTGTTCAGTGATCTGCCATTACTTTTGGTCAAGAGCTAAGCCTTCCTCGGAAAGGCAGTTCGCTTGAGAATTCCTCTCCCTGTAAATGCGTGAGCATAACACATTGCCAAACCAATATTTTAGCCGCATAACCTCTTCCAAAATTGGGACAAGTAAAGTGTTTCTACATTGTTGTGCTCTAGTGATCCAATTTATTACTAATAAAGAGTCACTATAAACTTGTAACTCATCACAACCTTTCTCTAAAGCAAAAACCATCAGAAATTTGCATGCCAATAGTTCTTCCTTATTGTTCCTCTAACAAAGCCCATTTTGGTTTTGAAAGAGTGCTTCCCATAAAGGTTAAGTATAACACCACCCCCACTTAGATGATTATCCTTTTGAGACGCCCCATTGAAAAAATCCCACATCATTTTTTTATGAGGATCTTCTAAAATGATGGAGTGAGGAGGAGGGATGTCTTTTACATGAGGAAAATGTGTCAATATCTCTAGACTTTCCCCTGCCACATGCATGGGAGAGGGAGGCAGACTCTAAAAAATATCTTTATTATGAGCCAACCATACCCCCCAACAAATGAGTAATGGTAAGGCTCTGAAGTTTTCGGTTAGAGGAGAAGACCTCCATCTTCTCCAAGACTCCTCATTGGAATCCTTGATCTAGACACAGCCTTTCCCTAGGATCAAGTGACTGTAGTTCCAAACCTGTAGAGTGAATAGACATTTTGAAAAAAGGTGGGTGCGTTTCTTCATTCGTCTTCCACAATGCATACCAACCTGGGCCTATCTTAAATCTTTGTTGTGTGACATCCTAGGTAGGGGATTTATTGCTTAGCACACACCACATAAAAATGTAAGCTTCCTTGGGCATTTAACTTTCCAAATAGTCTTCCACCACCATTTTGGTTTGCCAAAATCTCTTCTAATGTTTAATTGAACATACCCGAGCTTGGGGGAGTAAGAGCCAAAAGGAGAGAAAGCCCATATTAATTTGTCTTCTCTACCTATTAATCTAATATGGCCTTCTCTAAGCGTTTTTTAGTAGTTTGAATAAAATTTCTTGAACTCGTCATCTATACCTAGATAACCTACAGACTTCCATCCTTAGCTCCAAATAGTAGAAATAATTAGATTTTCCAAATGGGAGAGCTTTGAAATGCCTCTATCTCTTAGGAAGTCGAAAAGTGGTTGTGGTAATAGATGTCTCCCTCCACTTCCTAGACAAGGGTCCATCTTATTATCACCTTGTTGTTGTTATCTACTCTCCATGCTAAACATGTACTGATAAGATCGAAGGAGTTCAAAATAGTCCCCCATTTGGCCAAAATATTAATACTAGACTTTTCCTACCTTCTTATCCACTCTTCTAGCAAGATCGATGCAATGTATTTATGAAAATTGACCAGTGTCCAGAGGATTTGAGAAGTCAATAGCCTCCAACCACAATTTGCTACCAAAGATTTGGAAAAGAGAAAGATATTCCTTAACCCCCAACCTCTAATAACTTTTGGCATACCTATTTGATCCCATCTTACCCAAGGGAGGACCGAATAATATTGATGACCTGCCCATAAGAACTTGAAGCATAACCTTCTCTCCTTTTCTAAAGTGTATTTTGGAATCCAAGCTGGAGACATCTAATATACTGGAATTTCTTCCAAAATTTATATTACCAAAACTAATATTCCTACCCTGGATAACTAGCTATGACTCTAGGTCTTTAGCCTTTTCTCTAGCTTTGCTATAAGCCAATCCCAATCCTCCTTGCTATAACTGTTTGGTTTTAGGTGGAATCCCAGATATTTCAGACCATCATCCAAATTTTTAAGCCAAAAAGGAAAGTTATCACTCAAATGTTGGATCTCTCTTTCATCCAAGTTCAAAAAAGAAATAGTTGATTTCCTATCATTAATGACCATTCTTGTCGATTTCAAAAAGAGGGGTAATATTTCAACAAGTTTATAATCAACATATCTAATGGAACCATTCCAAAAAATAAGAACATCATCAACAAAAAGCAAATGTGTAACAACAAGAGCTTATGCTATTATTATTCCATTGAAAAAACCTCTCCATTTTGCCTCTGCCAACATTATGCTTATACCTTTTGACACTAGAAGGAAAATAAGAGGGGATGGAAGGCATCCTTTCCGAAGACCCCTTTGAATAAGAAAGAATGGGGATGCATAAACATTAATAAAAACTACAAAAGAAAATTTGGAGACAACTCATAACCCACATGACAACATCCGAGTTGAAACCTATATGAGTTAATAGGAGCGTAATATATAACCAACTAGCTTGATCATAGGCTTTTGAAAGATCTAACTTGAGGAAAAACATTTTTAGCTTGTGAAATTTAATTTTTTGTATACCTTCTTGTGCCACCCCTATTGCTTCATGAATATGTCGACCTTATAAGAAATCAAACTGTTCTTTTGAGATGGATTCAGATAAAATTGGCTCCAATATCCTAGTAATCACTTTAGCAATAACTTTATAAATACTATTACATAGAGAAATAGGGTGAAAGTTGTCGAGGGTTATAGGGTTTTCCACTTTTGGGATGATGGAAATGAAAGTAGAAATGAAGGTTGGAAGGATTTGACCCTTTCTTCTTGAATCTTCAACGAACCTTGAAAGATCTTGACTAAGGATATCAAATAATCCCAAATAAAATTCTATTATCTACCCATCGGGACTTGGGTTATTGTTCTTATGAAAAGAATGTAGAACCCCTCTGAGTTATTCCTTAGTGAACTCCTTCAAAAGTTCCCTATTTCCACCTCCTCCATGAAAATTTTGGAGGACTGAGCCACTTGAATGATTTCTACAATAGTTACCCCCTCAGATGCTCTGAAGAGATCTTGAAAATGATTCTTCCATAGCTAAGCCAAATCTTTGAACCTTACAAGGTCTTTGTCATCTTTATCTAGTAAGGGATCAAATAATGTTGCAAATATTTCCTCCCTTAGAGAATGCTTGAAAGAATTTTGTATCTTCATCCCCACACTCAAACCAGATTTCCTTACTTTTGAGTTTCCAAGTTTCTTCCTTGGCCTCTAAGAGTGATTTCATTTTAGACTCCAAACGAAGCAAGCCTTCCTTTGACTCATTGGTTATGAAGCCTTCACCCCTATCATTGTAGTAGGAATGGAGCTCCTTCTCCACTTATTTGAGTTCCTAATCCCCAACTTGTCTTTTCTTGAAGGCACACTCCTTAGACTTTTTTTCTATAAGTTTAAGAGTTGGCCTGAAACGAACTTGCTCCAGATCCACCAACCTGAGCATCAAACCCTTTCAAGTGATTTTTAAAAAGAGTGACAAATTCTTCATCTTTTAACTAGTGGGAGATAAATTTGAAATGGCTAGCAAGCCTCCCTTCTATCCCTTTAACTTCTAGTAACATTGCAGAGTGAATAGAATCCCCCCCACACCCAAACCATTGTATAAATAATGTAGGGCACTCCATTAGATCCTTTGCAATAAAAAACCAATTTAATCCTTTTGAAATGTGTTCTTCACCTGAATAATGGTTTCTTGAAGTCGCTTTGAGCTTAGCTAGTTCGATGTCCACTAACTTGGAGACTATAAGCTTATGAGAGAAAAAATAAACAAGAGGGTTTGGTCCAGCCCTCAGACCCCAGACCTATGAAGGCCCCAATGAAAGGTTTAGATCCCCACATATAATCAACGATTTCAAATTCACAAGAGATGTTGAGAAAAAATATGTCCTAGTATTCCACCTTGTTTAGATACATGCCATAAATATTAGTGAGAGTCAAAGAATAACTCATTCCTTCAGAGTAAAAATCAATTCCAAGGCCTGAATCAACCCTCCAAAAGTTTGACACTATGATATTTCTAGTGTGCCATCCAATAACTAATGCTCCTGAGCGTCCTCTGACATCAAGTTCAATAAAATTACAACCACTGATGCAGGCTTCCAACATTTAGAAATATTACCCCATATCCCAAAGTCTCTTGAAGCAAAATAAAGTCTTGTTCATTCAATTCAACTAATCTTCTAAAAGCACGCTTTTTTTAGGGACATGTCAAACCCATACAATTGAAAGAAAGAAATTCCATTAGGTAACACCTCTAAGGGTTGTTAATGTTCTAAGTTCCCCATGAATGGATTATTGTTTACTAGCTGCAAGATCCTCTTGAAACTTTTCTTTGGATTTTTCCAAATGTGATTTTCTCCCTCTTACCTTTCCCCCCTGAGTCGATGGTGAGAGTTTCCCCAATCCTCCTAATATTCCTTTAGTGTCAGGGAAAAATGTTCTAGAATGAAGGTTGTACAATATTCCCTCCTCCAATGCCTCATCAAAAAGGCTTTATGACATTGAAACCACTAGGTAAGGGTATGTAAATTATGCTATAGGACAAGGGAAAGTGGCAACCGAGAGTTGGGGGCTGGGAATTGAAGAGCTTATAGTTAAGGAAGATAAATCAAAAGAATTTGAACCCCCCACATCCCTACATATTGAGAAAGATATGATGACATGTGTAATAATTAAAGAGGAAAAATTAATACCTAAAGGCATAACAGTACCTTCTAGAGATGACACAGTCGCCCCTTCTTTTATTGAAACCTTAGTCAACTGCTCTTGAGGGATAATAGTCTTCATCTGTATATGATGGTTTTGTGTGTCTCTTGTTGGCTCTTCCTATTCATTTATATCTAATATCATCTCCTCTACCTGTAGAATTCTAATGTAGATTCAAAATTTCTCATTTAATGTACTAAAACATAAGATTCAAATCTACTCTACTCATATGTGGAAGAAAATTCACTACTGAGAACGCACATAAAAAAAAATGCATCATGATTTAACACACATACACAGAGATTTATCTAGGGGAAAGCAACTGCTCAAAACCCCTTCCTATATGTATTGCATTAATCAAATAATCTTGATGAATACAATATACTTGCTTAAGATTGAGCACAAACTGCACAAGTATCTTCTATCCTTTTCTCAGCTGACTGACTTTGGCCAACACTTAGCCAATTTCAAGCATTCCCAAGCTCCTTTTTCCTTGCACTATTCCTCTGGGAATTAGGCCCCTATTAATTAGGAAATTCCCTCATATGGATTGCGCAATTTCTTTAGGTCATTCCTATGGCTGCATGCACCATCTGTACACATTGGAATATGTTACAATTGATAGTACATTGCCCTTGAATTCAAATCTCAACTGGGTAACTTGAATTCTTTGCATGCATAAGCTAATTTAGGTTGATTGATTAGTTAACTGGTTGATATTTGAGTTGTGATTGAATACACACCCCACTACTAGACCCTTCCTCCAATAGTTGTGGTGAGCCCTGGTATTGCACCAAGAGTGCTGCAACTCGCAGGGGCTGCCCTACTTTACTTTATCAGCCCAGGTTTCATACAAACTTGGAGGTGAAAATGTTATATACACAACAATTGCATTCTACTCATGTAATCCTCTTCCTCCCTACGAAAGGGTGCTAATTCTAGGGGTTCTCAGTGAAGTCTGTCACACTTCAATGAAACTAAAATAAATTGCAGAAAGGAAATGACAAAAAAGAAACTAAACTAAATTGTTGAAAAGAAATGACACAAAAGGAAACTAATTTAACTTGCTAAAAAGAAATGGTAGAAAGGAAACTAATTTAAATTTCAGAAAGGAGATGACGGGAAGGAAACTAATTTAATTTATGCTCTATCTACCATGCTTCTATCCATGCAGCTAAGCTATCCATGACTTAATTCTAATTGAAAAAGTGTTGATTTGCAGCTTAGAGGAAAAATGGCTAAAAAGGTTAATGGAGGGCTTAACACATGAAACAAGGCTCAGAAGTGGAAAGAGCGGGTTTAAACCTTATTAAAGCTTTATTATGGCGCAAAAACGCTTTGGATCTGAATGATTTAAAAAATGCGATGGCGGAGTTGCGATGGAGGGTGATCGCAATCGGCATTTGGAGCGGTAAAGGTTAACAGGAACAAAATAAAAAGTGTGATTTGCGATGTGCGATGCAGTGGATGATGTGGCGGTGGGACCAGTGGTGGAGTACATAGCAGTATCACAATCGGCAGATGAGAGCAGTAAGTGTTAACGAAAAGAAGAAGAAGAAAAAAGTGCGATCTGCGATTTGCGATGAGGCGAAGTACGGAGCTGAAATGTGAAATGTGATTGTGGAAAGGCTGAAATTTGTGAAATGCGATGGGGAAAAAACTGCGAAGTGCGAAATGAAACGGGATAAAAAACTGCAAAGTGCAAAATGCAATATCACAATCGCAATATTGCAAAGTTGGAGGGATATCGGAAGTGTTGCTCATGAAAAGGTTGCGAAGTGCGATGTGTGACATGGCGATGGGACCGACAACAGAGTACGACAATGATATCGCAATCGGCATTGGGAGCGGTAAGTCTTAAAGGAAACCAATAGAAACTGCGATTTACGATTTCGAAATATCACAATATCGCAAGGTAGGGGTTTTGTGATGGCCCATATGTGATAATCGGGAAAGTCCAAAGTAAAAGAGAACATGCAAAAATTTAATGGTTTCTATGAATAAAAAGGGTGCAACAGCTGATAGGAAGAGAAAAGAACGAGGGAAATGGAGCGTAACAGAGGTGTTTGGAAGCGTAACACATAGGTGGAAGAGAGATGGGAAATGAAGCAAGGAGGTGTCAATGAACTTCTTCTAGGTAAATATTCTTGTACCTGCAATCAACCCTCCTACTTATGCAAACAAACAGACAAGTGTGTGATAAAAATAGTGAATGGAAAGCATTTTTTTGGCCTGTGGGAAAGTCTACCTCCCTCGAGCTCTATTGAAAGAGATGAGAAGGGAATTCTAGATCCACGGATTTTAGAGTTTTATCCTTTATTCTATTACTCATAAGCAAATGAAAACCTACAGCAGCAATTCAAAACAACAACTTGAAACTATCAGAAGTAATATTAACTAAATGACATAAACAAAAATAACTAATTGACATAAACAAAACTAGGTAAATGACAGAAAGGAAAGAACGAAAACAACAGAGAAGTTGAGGCACATGGGTTGGGCCCTAACCCACTAGCCCAGCTCTCCAGAACTAGATCAATAAAAAGTCATTTGAATACTCATTGCATTAAAAATACAATCTTATTACATCCTGAAGGTCTTAAACAGAAAAAGCCTAATATAATAGAAAATGAATGGCATGGGATGGAATGGAATGGACTGCATCGAATGGACCGGAATCCACCGGAATCGACCCTAATTAGCTCTTGATCAACGTTATTTATCCTCAAGGGCAACTACCAACAACTCCTAAAAAATAGGTAATGAGTCCACTTGACTCGAAGTGAAGTATGGCTTGAGTGCACTTGGTCTTGAGTTGCTTGGCTGCCTTTGAGAGTTAAGGAGGGTGGACAACCCCCTTTGAATCTCTCCAAGATTTCCCCCTAATTTCCTGATATTGTGCTCATTTATTCTTCACTCTCGATCTTCCAGTGGCAGGGAGTAAGTCCCTAAATTATCTCCTTCTCCAAATCTGCATAATCTACCCAATATTCTCACAATATTCTACAAAAATAACCAATATTAGGCACAAATATGCAATTACCTTTAAACCTTCCTAATAAAATATTAAAGCATAAGAAAACATTATTAAGTGCAGAAGGAGAGATTTAATATATATTTTAATGCACATAAGAAAGGTAGATGGGCCTAAGAAAGGTTAGATGGGCCTTAATTTATGTCTAATTTAGAGGCCCATCAAGTTGGAACTAGTTTAACTGGCTATAACTCAATTTAATTGAATTGAATTGCTACAATTGAAATTAACTCAACCTAGGATCCTAAAATTTAGGAACCCGCCACACACAACTGAACTTCATGTCCCTAATTCAAATTAACTAAGCTAGACTCCAATTTTTTAGGAATCAACTCATGTAAATGAACTTGAACTCGTTAACTCGAATTCAATGTTCTTAAATGAGTGATAAGAGCCATGTCACCTCAGTTAACTCCTCCAAGTTATCTGTTGATTTGGAATTTGAAATTTCCTCAATTTTAATTAAGGAAAAAAAAATCAAAATTGAGAATCTCTTGCTGCATTTTCAACGCTCATTCTCAACAAGAAAGGGATTCACTACTACCCAGATCTATCACCTATGGAATGTACTTCATGCAACACTTCTCATTGTTTTTTGTTTCTATGGCAACATCCGCAACTGAAAAGCATCCAATAAAAAAACAATTGAACCAAATGCGTCTGCTATTATTTACTAGGAAAATTGTGTTGTTGTTGACTTTGCCACTTAGCCTCCTGCTCTACTGTCAACACTCCTCTGCACTCCTCTGCACTCCTCAGTATCTGACTGACAGTGATACTTCTGCTACTGAATATTGTGGGCCCCTGTAGCAAGTTAATGATTGATGAGGAGAACACCTCAATGGACCCTGCCCCACCTCACTGTTGGAGGTAAGGTTGCATGTGATCCCTCTTCCCACTTGGCTTGAACTCCCCCCTACTAGAGGTCTCTACTTTAGTGGATTCTCCACTCTGCCTCTTCTCTGCTTCTCCATTTTTGGCTGCTCCACAACTTCCGGAGGATTCCTTTGAGGCTGCATGTTGATAGGTATAACATGCTCCCTCTCAACCACCATATCACTAATCTATGCCTTGCTCCTCAAGGCTTTGCATGCATCTTCTACCACAAGTGCATACAGGTTCTTGACTCGCACACCAATCTAATTCACATGTCCTGTGGCAATGTGTCTAAGGAATTCCTTTCCTTTACTGAATATCACATTGTAGCCACGGTTTTTCAACACCACATCGGAAACCAGATTCTCCTTTAGACCCAGTAAAAACATCGCATAATTGAGCCTGAGAGGGGAGCCCGACTCCCTCTAAAAGGTGACTTTACCGATATCGGTCGCACTATAACTTCCTTCGTCTCAAAACTCAATGTTATGCTTGAAGTCTTTCTCCTTTAAGTCACTGAAGAAATCTATATTCCTCGTTATGTGGAATGAGGCACCACTATCCAGATACCACATGCTTCCCATCACTGTGCTCGCCATGCATGCAATGACAGTAAAGTCAAGCTCGAAATGTGAAGCCAAAGCTTCACCTGCAGCTACTACTGTAGACTCCTTCTTGCTTACCTTCTTTTATGGACACTTGTTGTGAATAAAAAAATAATAAAATAATAATAAAATAATGTAAATAATAATTATCATAATTAATGATTAGCTAACCAATAGTTAATATTGAATCGACATGTTCTAAGGACATGTTCGTTAGTGAAGGGTTACCTTCCTAGGGTATATAAGCAAACCCTCATTCTCATTTGTAATCATCTTACATCAATTCAATATACAATTACATGTCCTACAACGAACATTTATGTCTTTGAAGTATTTTAAAGATTTCCGTTGTGTATACAATTTTTGGTCATTACATTAGCATCAGAGCCAGGTTGGCTGATCACCAGGCCCTTGGCCATCAATATTTCGTCAAATTTGTTACTGTCACAATCGAAGCGTTTTTCCACATATTTTGGAGATTCCCCATTTTCCACAATTGGCCTTGTCCATTTAAATAAAAATAAAAATCAACTTATACATTTAAAAAAAAAAAAGTGATTGAAAATAAATTAAAAATATGTATATATATTATTAAAAATAAAAAGTATTGTTTAAAAAAAAGTTCGATGTAAATTTTGAAGGAGAACATTCACATATATAAAAAAAATTCTACATTATTGATAAAAAGTGCAAGATAAAGTCAAAAGAGAATCTTTCCAAATATCTTTAAGATTATACTTAAGAGAAGGAAGAGTACACAAGATTATCTTGATTCTACATTAAGTGGTTTACAAGCTTGTGGTTTTAGAAACCCATGGTAATTGCCCATGGTATTTTCAAGGTAAAAGAAGAAGCAAAAATTAAAACAAGAAAATGAAAGTTCTAAGAAGGAATTTAACTAGAATTTATCGAAGAAGGAAGAAGAAAAATTGCGCTTAAAAGACCTGAATAAAAGGCTAGTAGAATTAGTCAAAAATATAAAAGATAAATAGAAGGATGTTAAAGACAAAGTCAATGATTCAAAAAGTGACGAACTTTTACATCTAAGGAATCATAACCAAAACCTCCTTACACAAATAAAGAAGCTTAAAAGTGACAAGAAGTCACTAAATGACAAGTTAGAACAACTTCAAGAAAAAAATATTGAAGCCTCCAGTCATTTCGGTCCAGGTTGAAGATAAAGGAATAAATACCGATCCAGTTAATATCACAACTCAAGAGGATTAGGAACCAAAAGAAGTTAAAACATATTCCAAAGTTGCAATTCAAGCGATGGACATTCCAAATGACGATGCCAACTCAACAACAACAACACCTAAGGGAAATCAATGAATTGTCGCTAACATGACAAGGGTAAATCCAACGAGAAAAAATCCTTATCGAAATTTAAACCATAAGAGAATTTTTTTTAATGAATATAGGTACCAGTATCATTCAAAACATAAACAACAGATTTATGTTCCAATGAATATTGAAGTTTGTAGAATCTAGTCTAATGATAACAATTCATGGCAAATTTCCAGTGACTGGAAGATTTCACAGAGGATTAATCTAGGATGGTCAGATCCATTTTCGATTTGAAACTTTTATTTATCACTCCAAGGATCATATCATCTTGTAACAAAAAAGATGAAATTTTCGCGACAAGCTGAAAACGAGAACATTGCTTTTCATCAGTAAGATTTGAGGATAAAGTTTTTTGAATAGGAAGGCAATGTTATGAATAAAAATTATATAAAAATAATAAAAAATAATGTAAATAATAATAAACATAATTAATGATTAGGTAACTAATAGTTAATATTGAAGATACATGTACTAAGGACATGTTCGTTAGTGAAGGGGTACCTGTCCAGGGTATATAAGCAAACCCTCATTCTCATTTGTAATAATATTACATCAATTCAATATACAATTACATGTCTTACAATGGTCATTTATGTCTTTGAAGTATTTTAAATATTTCTGTTGCGTATACGACTTTTGGTCGTTACACTGGTATCAGAGCATTCCTCGTGTAATGAACAATGTTTGTATACTCAGAGAAATGCTCTAATACCAATGTAACGACTAAAATTCGTATACAAAGCGGAAATCTTTAAAATACTTCAAAGACATAATTGTCCATTCTAAGACATGTAATTATATATTGATTATTGTATATTGAATTGATGTAAGATGATTACAAATGAGAAATAGGGTTTTCTTATATACCCTGGGCAAGTACCTCTTCACTAACAAACTTGTACTTAGAACATGTTTTTTCAATATTAACTATTAGTTAGCTAATCATTAATTATGATTATTATTATTTACAGTATCTTTTATTATTTTTGTATAATTTTTATTCATAACAACACTTCGTGGCATAGTGCCCATATTCATGATAATGAAAGCACTTGATTTTGGACAAGTCTTTCTTCTTGTCCTCTTGGCTAGAATTAGACTCACCTTGGGACTTATTTCCCTTGGCTTTCTTTCCTTTGTTGACTATTGCAAATTCCTCTTCCTCTTCTTTGGATGAGGTCCCATCTCTGGTATTTCGCCTTATCTCCTCCTGTACCAAATCAGACCAGAGTCACTCCCAATTTGGTAGTTTCTCCCTCCCATTTACCGAATCTTGGTAGTTGTGCTAGCCCTTCGGAATGCCTAGAAAGGCTAGGCTCGCCAAATCATTTATCGAATCTTGGTATTTGTGCTAGCTTTTGGGAAGGCCTAGAAGGGTTAGGCTCACCAACTCATCATCTGGTACTGTGACTCTGACTCCTGCAAGTTCATCATGACATTGTGTGAACCTACTCAGATACTGCTGAATTGAGTCATTCTTCTACATCTTAATACTTCGAAGTTTTTCCTTGAGCACCAACTTCCTGTGTTTGTTACTGCTTTGGAACATATCTGTAAATTCTCACCACATTGCATACAAAGTATCTCTCCCTTGGATATTAGAGATAATATGGTCTCATACTCCCTCAAATATGATTCTCC
Source organism: Pinus albicaulis (assembly GCA_034641835.2). Taxonomy (NCBI): domain Eukaryota; kingdom Viridiplantae; phylum Streptophyta; class Pinopsida; order Pinales; family Pinaceae; genus Pinus; species Pinus albicaulis. The sequence continues at coordinate 1,611,753,160 of CM076584.1, read as the reverse complement.
TCACCCTGGCTACACACTTCTTCCATTCTGCTAGATTTTGAGTATCAGCTGCTGCTGGTTTTGGAATGTCACTATCAACAAATTCCTTCAACCCATTGTCTTGTAGCACTGCCTCCATGCAGTCCTTCCAAGAAACATAATTTGAGCTTCCCTCAAGGGCATACTCGAGTCTTAATCCATAGAAATACATCTTTCTAGCTTTGAAGAATTGAATCCTGCAAATCTGATCCTCCTATAAAGACAACTTCAAAATCTCTTTTCTACTGTGAATCTAGCTCTGCTACCATGTAGAAAATTAATGTAGATTCAAAATTGCTCATGTAATGTACTAAAACGTAATACTCAATTCTACTCTACTCATCTATGGAAGCAAATTCACGATCGAGAACACATATAAAAAACATGCATCATGATTTAACACACATACACATATATTTATCTAGGGGAAAGCAACTACTCAAAACCCCTTCCTATATGTATTACACTAATCAAATAATTCAAATGAATACAATATGCTTGCTCAAGCTTTAGCACAACCTACAAAAGTATCTTTTATCCTCTGCCCGACTGACTGACTTTGGCCAACACTTATCCAATTTCAAGCCTTTCCAAACTCCTATTTCCTTGCACTGCTCCTCTGGGAATTATGCCCCTATTAATTAGGAAATTCCCTCATATGGGTTGTGTAATTCCTTTAGGTCATTCCTCTAACTGCATGCAACATTTGTACACATTGGAATATGCTACAGCTGATAGTACACTGCTCTTGAACTCCAATCTCAAATAGGTAACTCGAATTCTTTGCATGCATGAGCTAATTTAGGCTGATTAATCAGTTAACTGGTTGATCACTGTAATATCCTTGACATAAGCCATGGAAAAAACTCTCGTAAAATGAAAATTGTTAAATAATTAAATACTATTAATTCTTATATTGATATTACATGAAGAATATTCTTATAATTCTTAATTATAAGAATATTGGAAAAAATATTTTCTTAATTATTTTATTTAGAAGAATTTATATTCTTTTATAGAAATAAATTATATTTCCAAGTTGGTATCTTAGAAATAATGAGTAATAGTTTTGGAAAAAATATGGATAAGTGATATTTTTCTCATAAGGCAAAAACAAATCTACCTTGAAAATAAAATCATGAGAGATTTGTGTAGTTTTTTTGTGATTTAGGAAAAATCAGATTTATGGGTGTTTTATGGAATGCTTTTAAGTTTTAGAGAAACTATTCAATTTTCTTAATTCTATTTATTTTAAGCCTATGAGAAAAATAGAGGAAGGAATGGGAGAATACATGAAGAATGGAGCCAAGAAGGAGGAAGAAGGGATTCGAAGCATGCATCAAAAGATAAGTAACTATGTTCTTTGAAAATTATTTTGTTTGCATATGGGGCATGATGATATCATAATTGAATTTATTTGTAAGTAAAAGTTCATATCAAGATTATTCTTGAGAAAACCTCTATATAATTTCATGAATAGAGGAATAAGTGTTTTATTCATTGAATACTTAGAATATTTTGATGCAGGAGCATTTGGACTTAGCCAGCAATGTGATTGGATGTTCACATGTTGTGGCTAACCATGAGGTGGATAAACATTGGCCATTAATATATTATTTAGTTTTAAATGAGGGAAGTTAGTTTGTTTTGAGTTTATTAAATTAATTAGGAATACAAATAGAAATTGGTTTCCCCCTGCGAGGAGATTAAGCCAAGTAGGATATGAGCTTAGAAATAGGATAACATTTGTTTGTTGGAGTGGTTCAACATAAATCTATTTTAAGCGAGAATGATCACTTCAGATTTTTATATAAATGTGTGAGAGAAAGTGTATGTAAGAAAAAGTGAGACAATGTGAAATAGGTGTACAAGAGGCAAGGGAAGAGAGAGCATAAACAATTGTACTAATCATATGATCAAGGGCTTGGCTCTATAAATTCCTTATTTAATAATATTCAAGTGTTTTGGGTCGATCAGGCTCTATGTTAAATTATTTGTCTAAACTTTGTTAAATCGCATTAAGTTAGACAGTGGAAGAACAATTGGATTGCAGACGCGACGAGGGCCACAGATCTGAACCCGATCAACAGGCGAGATCTCATCGCAAATTGGAAACCATCGCACATTGCAGAGAAATGAGGTTAACCTTTAAAAGTTGCAAGTTAAGTTGTTTTACAAGCGATGCGAAGTGAGGAGTGGAGAGACAACGGGGATCGTCAGATCTAAGAGTAATCCAATGGTGGAGATCACAGCGCGGGGAAAGCGATTTTGCACTTTGCAAGACTTAGGGAATAAGTGTTAAGTCTTCGCAAAGTAACCTATTTTATTTGCGATGCGAAAATTAAGAGGACACGTGTCAACTTAGCGCAGTTTCGCAATTCACATGGATTAAAGTTTAAGCGTTAAATCTAAACTGTAAATTGTGCGATCTGTGATCGCCGGTGATTGGTCAGACCTGTCGTGGGACCTCCGTTCAAACCCGCTGCAGTAATAAGGTTGTGTAGAGTATAAGCTCTATAGTTTCGCGAATACTCTAATATTTTTGTAGCTAGACTGCATCATTTGGTATCAGAGCCAAGTTGAGTCTGTTCTTGGAAATTGGAGCAAAGATGCCACCCAGGAGAAGAGCTGGTATAGGTCGTGGAAGACCAGAGGCTAATGCAATTATGTTGAATGAGATTCGACATCTTCATACAAGAATGGAGATAGTAGAAGTTGCTCAGAAGGGAGCACCTGAAGAAGGAGATGTCAGCGCAACAGAGGAAACTTCTGAGGAAGAAAAAGAAGCAGAAGATGACGCAGCTAAAATGCTAAAAATGTTGATTAAGGAAACTAGAATACCAAAGGTGGATGTACCTTTGTATGAGGGAAATCTCAATATGAAAGAGCTAATGGACTGGATCAGTTCATTATACAAGTACTTTGAATTTGAAGTGGTTGAAGACAAAAATAAAGTGAAGTTTGCAGCTACCAGACTAAAGGGCGATGCAACTATCTGGTGGGAGGAATTACAAGTATCTAGACAGAGAAAAGGAAAGACCAAAATCAAGAGATGGGACAAAATGGTAAGCAAACTAAAAATTAAGTTCATGCCCAAGGATTATCAATTAAATCTTTTTAAGCAATTACAGAATTTGAAACAAAAAGGAATGACATTGAAAGAATATACAGAGGAATTTTATAAACTGAATATTAGAGCTGGACATGTAGAGGATGATGTTGAGAAAGTAGCCAGGTATATAAATGGCTTGAGGTATGATATCCAGAATGAGATTAGTCTATTAAATCCGAAGAAAATTGAATATGCTTATCAAGCAGCCTTAAAAGCATAAGAGAAGATACAAAAAAAAGCAAAATCAAAGGAATCGAGGAAAGAGCTCAACAAGAGGAAAAGGAACATTCAAACCCAGATTTCAACATTCCCATAATGAAACAGGAGGATCGAGTAGCAGATCACCACAGAGAGGAGACTCTGGTCGAGGAAGGTTTGTACCCAGAGGTAGAGGCCGAGGAAGAGATATTCGGTGTTTTACATGTGGTGAGTGGGGACGTGGGTCATGGGATTATCCTCATAATAAGTCAACAACTCAGAGAAATGTAAATGTTGCTGAAACAAAGGAAGACATTCCTCAGATTGCATGTAAAGAGGAACCACCCAAAGCAGGAGAATCCTTATTATTGAAAAGGGTATTTCTTAAAGCTGAAAAAGAAACAGGAGAACCAGCTCAGAGGAAGAATCTATTCAGGACTATATGCAAGTCCAAAGGTAAATGTTGCAAAGTGGTAACTGACAGTGGAAGCACTGATAACCTTGTTTCTACAGAGATGGTGGACAAGTTGGGATTGGTAAAAACAGTACACCCTACCCCTTATAAGGTATCATGGCTACAAAAAAGACATCAGATTATTGTGACAGAACAATGTAAGGTAGAGATCCATATTGGTACTTACAAGGATGTTATTTTATGTGATGTAATGCCGATGGATGTATGTCACATATTGTTGGAAAGACCTTGGCAGTTTGATCAGAAAGCCATACATGATGGCAGAAGAAACACTTATACTCTGGAGAAGGATGGAAACAAACACACACTGCTACCATTGAAGGATGCAGCTGACAAAGAAACACCTGGAAACAATGTTATGCTGATAAGTGGGAAAGAATTGTTGCAAGAAATCGAGAAGGATGAGGGGATGCATTTTGCTGTTATAGGAAGACCCAAGGTAATTCTAACTTCCACAAAATTAGAAGATTTATTTAAAGAAATCCGAAATATGTTGAATGATTTTGCTGATATTATTGTGGATGAGTTTTCGAATGCATTACCACCATCAAGAGTACTAGTCATCACATTGATTTAATACCCGGAGCAAGTTTGTCGAATAAAGCAACATACAGATTAACTCCTCAAGAAAATGCAGAAGTTGGAAGACAAGTGGAAGAGTTGATGGATAAGGGATTGATAAGAGAGAGCCTTAGTCCATGTGTTGTACCAACAGTTTCAGTCCAAAGAAAGGAGGTGAATGGCGTATGTGCACAAATTCCAGAGCCATAAATAAAATCACCATCAAGTATCGTTTTCCTTTACCACGAATGGATGATTTAATGGATTGCTTGAGTGGATCAAAATATTTTACTAAGATAGATTTGAAAAGTGGTTATCATCAGATAAGGATTAGAGAAGGGGATGAGTGGAAGAATGCCTTTAAAACAAACTGTGGTTTGTATGAATGGTTAGTGATGTCTTTTGGGCTCACTAATGCACCCAACACATTCATGAGATTAATGAATGAAGTATTGAAGGAATATGCAGGCAAGTTTGTGATTGTTTATCTTGATGATATTCTAATTTTCAGTCGAAGTAAAGAAGAGCATCTTGAACACCTTAAATTGGTTCTAAAAACTTTTCAGAAAGCATTAGGGGAATTTTGAGGTCTAAAATGGGTCTTCTAAGGAAAATGTACAATCAAAATTCACTTTATGAGAACCAATCACATTTTAGGGGATGACATCATCCCTAATGGTTGAGGTGGCATTGCTTGAGTTAAACGTACTTGTCACCTTTTCAATGGTGGATAAAAACTCATGGTTAACCATGATAGTGCTATAAGTACTGTTAGAGTCATAAAGTAAAATACTCATAATAAATGTCATTTCACACTTTTTGAAAAAAAATATTATTATTGTCATTTCATATTTTTTGAAAGAAACAATGCATATCTCTACACAACCTTCATGTATTTACACAATTTTCAATAAATATTATATTTGTATAATTTCAAATATTTATTTATAAATCAAATCAATTCAATATGTAATAAAAATTTCATACATAAAACAATATATTATATTATATTATTTTTATATAATATATTAATTACATGTTATTATATAATTTAAATAATATAAATTTTAATTAATAGTATATTCTATAATTAAGAATTTATGAATTTATATTTACATTTTATTTTAAGTTAGTTAAGTATAAAGGACAAATGCATTAATTGTGCAATGATAATGACTTTTTCTTGAAAATCTCATTCTTATTTATAGTCACATTAATACAATTTTTTATTATTTTTATTTTGGTACAACTTTTGAATTGAATTTAACCATGGTTACATTGGTTTTGGTGCAAAAAGTGAAATTCAAATTCATAAATATTATTTTATTGGTTTAGCTATTATTTTATTATTTCCTTAGGAGACCCATTTTAGACCTCAAAATTTCTCTAATGAAAAACTGCTAGTGAATTTAAAGAAATGTAGTTTTATGAAGGAAAAACTAATCTATTTGGGATTTGTAGTTTCTAAAGAAGGCTTGAAAATGGATCCGGAAAAAGTCCAAACAATTTTGAATTGGCCAACTCCGAGAAACATATTTAAGGAAAGGAGCTTTCACGATCTTGCAAGTTTCTATAGAAAATTTATCAGAAACTTTAGCCAGATTTGTGCACCTATTATTGAAACAATCATGGAAACTAATCAGCCATTCAAGTGGACAGAAGTAGAAAACCGAAACTTTAAGTTGCTGAAGAAGAAAATTACAGAAAACCAGTTTTAGCTTTGCCATATTTTGAAAAAGTTTTTCGAGTTGAAACTAATGCTAGTGGAGTAGTTTTAAGTCAATAATAGAGACCAATAGCATACTTCAGTGAGAAATTGAATGAAGCTAAGAAGAAATACTCATCTTATGACAAAGAGTTTTATGTTGTTGTGTAAGCCTTGAAAAAATGGAAACAATATCTGCTACCAAAAGAGTTTGTATTATATTCTGATAACCATGCATTACAGTTTATAAACAACCAGCTAAAATTGAACCAGAAACATGCCAAATGGGTAGAATTTTTACGGAGTTTTACTTTTGTGATTAAGCATACAAGCGGTAATTTGAACAAAGTTGTTGATGCTTTGAGCAAAGTGAATTTAATCATGCAAGAATTACAAGTTGGTGTTGTAGGATTTGAAGAAATGGTTGACATGTATAAAGAAGATACAAAATTTAAGGAAATTTATGTAGCTGTGCAAAACCCAACAATTCATAATAGAAGCCAGTGGTTAGATTATCTTATCCAAGGAGAGTTGTTATTCAAAAGTAATAAACTATGCATTCCCAAATGTTCTATGAGGGAAAAAATAATTAAGCAGGAACATAGTGGAGGCTTATCTGGACACTTTGAACAAGACAAAACTTTTGCTCAGGTAAATGATTTTTACTACTGGCCAAAGATGCAAACTGATGTTAAGAGATTTGTTGAGAAATGCATGATTTATGAACATGCTAAGGGGAGAAGTCAGAATACAAGATTGTATCAGCCATTGCCAATATCAAACCGACCATGAGATGCAGTTAGTATGGATTTTGTTTTGGGTTTGCCAAAAAATCAAAGAGGAAGTGACTCCATTTATGTTGTAGTAGATAGGTTTTCTAAAATGGCTCATTTCATTGCATGCAAGAAAACTAGTGATGCAACACATATTGCTAATATGTTTTTTTTTTCAGAAGTTCTAAGATTACATGGATTACCTGTGATCATTGTGTCTGATAGGGATACCAAGTTTGTTGGTCATTTATGGAGAACTCTATGGAATAAACTAGGTACCAACCTTAGTTTCAGTTCAACTTATCACCCTCAAACAGATGGACAAACCGAGGTAGTGAATAGAAGCTTGGGAAATATATTGAGGAGTTTAGTGTATAAAAATCCTAAGCAGTGGGATTTAACACTTGCTGAGGCTGAGTTTGCTTATAATAATACTCCCAATCGAAGTACTGGGATGAGTCCATTCCGGATTGTTTTTGGAATGAATCTAAGAGGTGTGTATGAGCTCAGAAACTTAGGAAAACAAGAAATAAGGAGTGCAAAGCCTAAAGAGTTTGCAGAACAGATGCATAAACTACAGGAAGATGTCAAAAATAGATTGAAGGAAAGCAGTGGAAACTACAAACAGAGAGTTGAAATGAAGAGGAAAGAAAAAGAATTCCAAGTAGGTGACCTAGTTATAGTGTACCTGAGAAGAGAAAGGTTTCCTATTAGGACTTACAATAAATTAAAGATGAAAAAGATAGGACCATGTAGAATTTTGAGGAAATTTTCTTCAAATGCACATGAGATTGAATTACCAGAAGGAATTGGAATATCACTTATCTTTAATGTTGCAGATTTGTACCTATACAAAGAAACAGAGGAAGAGCTACCAGAAGACCCTACCGAAGAGGAAGACCAAACTTTGAATTGGAAGGAACAAATACCAAAGACAGAAAAGAAAGAAGTGGAGGCCATTTTGGAGAAAATAGAAGCAAATAATACCAGAGGACAAACTTACTATCAGTATCTAGTGAAGTGGAAAGGACAACCTATGGAAGATGCCAGCTGGATGAACAATAACGGAGTTACACAAAATTTTAGTACAGATCCTGAAGCATTGATGGATCAATCTTTTCTTCCCCGGGAGTCTAATGCAGGAGCATTCGAACTTAGCCAACAATGTGATTGGATGTTCACATGTTGTGGCTAACCATGAGGTGGATAAACATTGGCCATTAATGTTTTATTTAGTTTTAAATGAGAGAAGTTAGTTTGTTTTGAGTTTATTAAATTAATTAGGAATACAGATAAAATTTGGTTTTTCCATGCGAGGAGATTAAGGCAAGTAGGATATGAGCTTAGAAATAGGATAGCATTTGTGTTGTTGGAGTGGTTCAACAAAAATATATTTTAAGCGAGAAGGACCGCTTCAGATTTTTATATAAATGTGTGAGGTAGGTGTGAGAGAAAGTGTGTGTAGGAAAAAGCGAGACAGTGTGAAATAGGTGTACGAGAGGCAAGGGAAGAGAGAGCATAAACTATTGCAATAATCAACTGATCAAGGGCTTGGCTATGTAAATTTCTTATTTAATAATTTTCAAGTGTTTTGGGTCGATCAAGCTCTCTGTTAAATTATTTTTCTAACTCTCTTAAATCGCATTAATTTAGACAGTGGAAGAACAATCGGATTTTAGATGCGATGAGGGCCACATATATGAACCCGATCAACAGGCGAGATCTCATCACAAATTGGAAACCATCGCTCATCATAGAGAAACAAGGTTAACCTTTAAAAGTTGCAAGTTATGTTGTTTTTATAAGCAATGTGAAGTGAGGAGTGGAGAGATAACGGGGATAGTCGGATCTGAGAGTAATCCAACAGTGGAGATCACAGCGCGGGGAAAGCGATTTCGCGCTTCGCAAGACTTAGGGAATAAGTGTTAAGTCTTTGCAAAGTAACCTATGTTATTTGCGATGCGAAAGGAGGAGGACACGCATCAGCTCAGCGCAGTTTTCACAATTCGCATGGATTAAAGTTTAAGTGTTAAAGCTAAACTGTAAATTGTGCGATCTATGATCGCCGGTGATTGGTCGGACTTGTCTTGGGACCCCCGTTCAAACTCGCTGCGGTAATAAGGTTGTGTAGAGTATAAAATCTATAGTTCCGCGCATAATCTGATATTTCTGCAGCTAGTCTGCATCATATTCATGTGTTTTGAATTCAAATTTTTGTTTCATGACTAAATAATTTTGTGAATTACATGAGTTATTGGAAAATAGGGTCAAAATATGCCTTTGTATATCCCAAAACGGGATAGATATGTAAAAAGTGAAAGAGGCTTTTGTAAAAGAGGATGTTATGACCAAAAGCCTCTTTCAGATTTTAAAAATTCATTCCCAAGTCTTGAAAACCGTGTCCAAAATTGATGACAAAAACAAGGATTTATTTAATATTTAAATATGGAAAAATGAGCTGCAAATATTCGTTCGAATCTTCCAAACTCTAACACTTTGTAAAAAATGAGAGAGGTTATTTTTAATGAACCCGTTACAAACAAAAACCACTTTGGATTTTCCAAAACTCATTTCCATTTGTTTGGAAATCGTGTCCAAAGTTGATGGCAAAAAACAATAAATTATTTAATATTTAAATTTGGAAAAATGGGCTGCAAAGATTCATTCAAATATTAAAAATTATGACACCTGTGAAAAAAATGAGAAAGGTTATTTTTAATGAGCCTGTTCTAAACGAAAACCTCTTTTTGTTTTCTGAAATTAGTTTTCATATGTTCGTAAGCCACGTCCAAAGTGGATGACTAAAACAGGAAAAACAGAGTAAAACAAAGTGCTTCTATTTGATTTTTCAAGTAGATAAAATTAATTGTTTATGTACATATAGACATAATAATTATGTTGATAAGTCTTTAAAATGAATTAAGTTATTTCATTTAAGAGATTACCAAGTATGTTCTCATGATGCATATGCATTAAAAGTTTTACAGAGAAATATTAGACTCTTAAAAAGAGTATGTGCATAGGTGCACGTGAATAATTATTTAGTATATTTGATATACTATAATTGATTGTGTGATTTTACATGTATGAGGAGCTTGAGTTATGCAAAAATATATAAATAACTTTTTGTGAGAAGTAGCTCACATAAAACCTTTGCATAAAAGACAATTGGTTGTGTTATTTGAGAATGATTTGTTATTCATGTTATTTCTTAAGGAAATATTACAAATCTCTCTTTGATGTGTGAAATGATAAGAAAATATTTTGTATTTCATGCATAATAGCTAGTGAGTTAGCTATACTTTTGGAAAAAAGAATAATTAGGGTGTTAAATTCCTTGGAAAATAAACATAGATATTTGAATGCAGGGAAATATTTATTGTGTTAGAAATTTTCAAAAAGAATAGAAGAGAAAAGTATATCTTTGTATGCATTATTGGATTAGATTCTTGGGGAGGAAAACTAGTAATCACATGCTTTATTATGTAAGATTATTTATAGAAACATATACGCTTGCATGCATGGAAAAATTATAGTTTTGGGTATTAGAGTTCTAGAGAAAATGAAGATGCAATCCCATAATATTGATTGTGTTAGCCTTCTTTTGGGAAAAATAATATGTATTTTGCAAACCTAAAGGGATTAGCTATGGTGTCAGCTTTATTTTGGGAGAATATTATGCTTAGTTATTGGGTTAGATCTTTTGGATGAGAGGGAAACGTCCCTTTGCATGCATGAAAGAATAAGTGGCATGTGTTTGATCATTCGGAAAAGAAATGTGTTTATTTTTCCATGACATGTTTATTTAGTTTCTTTTGGAAATAAATATATGTTTTACATGCAAGAAGAACAAGTTATGTTATTGCATGCACAACATTATAACTAGTATGTTAACTTTATTTGAAATAGAGTTGACATTGTTATACATAATAGCCATTGTGAATAGCTATTGTGTGGAAAATATGTTTTTGGAAAAGAACATGCATTCACATACATAAGTATAGAATCTATTGCGTCAATCCCTCTGGAAAAGAAAGCATAACAGTAGGCACAAAGGAAATTGCTTGTTGGGATAGTTATCTTGAAAGATTGTAATGCATTTTCATGCACAATATTATTATATAGTATGTTAGCTTTCTTTTGGAAATAATATGAAAGTGCATGTAAGATTTTGTTAGCGTTTGTGGGAAAGATGAGGCTTGATAGTGATTTATTTGTTACTAATGCATGTGAAATGATGTTAAAAAAGACATTTCATGTCAATTTGTTTATGTTTTATACATGCATACAAATAGTTGTGGAAGTGTCACAAATAAATATTGATTATTGGTTTATTAATATTTTATCTAATTATGATATCAAGTGTGCTGATGACAACAATGGCAGGAAATGAGGGTGACTCGAGAAAAAGATTGTTTAAGTTTAACATTGTGGAAGATAACGAGTTTTTAGTCCATGCTGGTTTAGGAGTTGCAACTATAGGATGACCCACTGAAGGAAACAGTTTGACCACAAAGACAAAGATTAAGGATCCGTGGACTTAAAGGTATCATGATGATTGTAATAGCTTATAATTAGTTATGTTGCATTTAAGATTATTTTTCTATGTAATTTTTATGACAATGGTCATGGGATGGACTTCCTTATAACCATTGAGTGAGGGGTGAAAACCCTCACGAGCGTTTAATAATAAAATTAAACATTTTTTGGTTTTCACCCTACGAGGTTTCCATGGTATATCTGTGTCTAATGATGTGATTGTTCATTGTGTCATTTTCATGACGTTAATTTTTTTTCACGATGAGATGTTTATATTATCAATTTTGTGATTTACTAATTGAGTTAAAATGATCATGGAATTGATGCATAACGATAGCAGGAAATTTAAGTTAAAATGCTACAACAATGACAATTAATGGTTGTGTAACTCATTATGTTTTTTACTAAATATTTCTCTAAGTAATGATAATGGTTAATGAGGGAATATAGAAAGTAATTTAGAAAGTTACGCATTGGTAAATGTTGAATTTTTTTTCTAACTCCATGCATTTTCCTGCGAGGTTACTGGAGTATGTTACAATCACTGAGTTGTGACTCACTACACATCCCACTACTAGACCCTCCATGATTTCCTCCAACAGTTGGAACTACTTTACTGATCATAACTCAATTTAACTGAACTAAATTGCTACAACTGAAATTAACTCAACCTGGGCTCCTAAAATTTAGGAACCCAATGCACACAACTAAATTTCATGTCTCTAAATCGAATTAATTGAGCTAGACTCCTATTTTTTAGGAATCAACTCATGTAAATTGAACTTGAACTCATTAGGTCAAATTCAATGTTCTTAACTGAGTGATAAGAGCCATGTCACCTAAGTTAACTCCTCCAAATTCTCTGCTAATGTGGAATTTCGAATTTCCTTAATTTTAACTAAGGCAAGAAAATCAAAATTGAGACTTTCTCGCTGCATTTTCAACACTACCCTCATAATCGGACTAGTTGAGACCAAACTCTTTAGTTTGTTCATCTTGTGGCCTTGTTACTTCTTTTGCAGGGGAAGTTCACAATCTTTAGCTAGATGTCCATATTGATAAAATCTTTGGCACTTGAAGGGATTTCCTTCATAATCAAGGATCTGCCATCTCTCCTCCTTGACTCTAATGTCCATTATATTTGCCAGACCTTCTCGAAGGTCTATATCCACCAATAGTCTAGCGATAGACCTATCCCTCGTGTGCTCAAAGGAAGAGTTGTGCTCAAGATAGGTTCCCAAAGAATTCCCCAAGTATTTAAAAATTAAGGTTTCCCAATATCGTGGGGGAAGGCTTGGAAAACGAACCTAGATAGAAATGACATCCATCCATTCCCTGCTTGCATCAAATAAAGGGGTCCAAAAATTGAAGAGAATCGGGGTAGAGTCTATATGCCAAACCTTATGAGTTGTGCATAATGCTTTTGCATGATTATGAAAATTTAACTGAATCCAACCCTTAGCTAGAAAATTAAGCTCAATTAAAGAACTTAAATTAGGGTTTAATTCTCTTTATGCTTAAGCTCAAACCATGCTTATGTTGAACTTTTGGCCCCTCACTCTAGGGTTTTCTCCCCCATTGCAAACACATTTCTCATCATAATGTCCTCTCCCAATACTAGTTTCACTTTCACACAATTAAATTTTCTCTTTACACAATGACTCTTTCTCCTCTTTTGGCCAATCGACTTTTCTCTCAAGGAATTGGGGTCATATACCTTTCCTTCAAGTCCTTCTTTCTTGGATGCTCCATCTGCACTCCCTACCACAAATTGTCCTTTGACTCTTTCCGCACCTAAAATTTCATTTATGAAGCTACCAATAAATGGGTGTAGGACTTCTATAGGAGAGATGAGCCGATAAAATGTTCAAAGGCTCTACAATGGAGGGAAACCCTTGTGCCAAAAAACCTTCAGATTGAAAAACAAAATATGGGATGAGAGAATTATCGGATAAACTAACATAAAAAATACCTCCTTGATCAACTAACGATGGAGCAAACTCATTTTGATGAAAATCCAGAAACAAAGAAGGGGGTGTTGTAGAGAAAATCCCTATAAGACTTGTGAAGGAATAGGTGTAAGCCTCAATTCCTACTGTTGTATCTTGGATAAACCCTAGGTTAGGTTCAACCACTAGAGTCCCTCTTGCTTCAGGAACCTCCTTCCTATACCCGAACCTCACTCATCTCTAGATCTGTAAAGCGGACTTGTGAAGCCATAGTTAAACCGACCATGTCCATGTAGTTAGTCCTTGTTGAACTGGGCATCAGATCTTTGATCGATTACCCACATTTGACCCTCCCCAACGTCCTCCAACGCATAGTGAATGTGCTCCTCATCCTCCATGTTTTCCTTTTATGTCAGAGCTGCCGTTGACCCAATTCTCTCGTCCTAGGACCCACACACAAAAACCCCAACTCCAGAGCATTCCTTGTCTTGAAAATGACCTCACCATCTCAAAGTGGCAAAATTTATCATAACTTAGTTATTAATTAATAATAAGAAAAACCATCACTCACTAGGAGCCACATGTATACTACTTAAAATAACCAACTAATAATTCATTAAAAAAGAAATTTTTACTTGTACCAATCTCCAAATATTAAATAATTAAATTAATTTTTAAACTAATCCTTTTGCCAATAAAAAACACATAAACCATTTTAAGGTTTTTAATATATAAAAAAAACAAATCCCAAAAAACATTTCAACCCTTATAACATCGTAAAAGAAACGAAAACAAATTATAATAAATAATCTTCTTAATTAAAATAATAATATAAATCATATTACATTTTTTTAAAGACAAAATTGTACTTTAAATGGTACCATCACAAAATTCTAAAAGAGGAGTGAATGCCGATTTAAAAATTGACTTGATTCATACATATAAAATAAAAATATCTAGATGGGGGGAATTTGTTATAAATGCATAAAACATGTGAATTGACTAAATAAGAAAATCAACTTTTCACCCTTTGAAATTTTATCCAATTAAAAGTCCAAATTTACCAGTTTTATCGGCAGAATTAATAAATAAAGTAATAAATATGATATTAATTAAACTGGACTATTACACAAAGAGGGGATAAAGTGACACATCGGATATGACAGATGTTGGGTTTTCATTCGTCCAAATGTACTTCACATCATCATAAGACGATGACGAACGACTTGGATTTTAATTTTAAACACAAGAAGAGGAGAATCGTTATAGGTAATGTAGATACACAAACATATATACATATATCCCTACACAGATATATACTGATTCAACCAACGCTGCATCTCTGGTCTGCCCTTTGCTTCGGCTCGCTCTCACATGAACTGAATAGAAACCGAAGGCAAGGCAGGCAGGCACGATGATCGTCCGGACGTATCAACGGCGTAACCGAAACATTGGCCGGAATTTCCCAGACTACGAAGAAGAGAGCAGTTCACAGGAGTATTTGGGAGGGTTCTCCTTAGGGTCTTCGTCACAGGATTCCACCTCATGGGAGCCCAAGCAGAGGGCGAAACCCTCAATTGGTCTCTGCACTTCCACTCTCATGGAGGCCCAAGAGTCTGGTGAGATGATGGAGCACGTGGACGAAGCCAATTTTGCCTTGGACGGTTTAAAGCCGGGACAACCCCTGAGGATTCAGCGTGCAAGCCTCGTTTCCCTGCTTTCGATTTTCAGTACCGCGCAGCAGAGGCGCCTTCTCAGAACGCAAGGGTAAGCATTATATTATTTTAAATTGGCATTGATTTGCTTGCTGTTTTAGCTGATTGCCTCGTGATCGAATCTGAGAGATGGGTTTTGTACAGGGTCTGCCCAGGGGTTGTAAACAATGCAATTATAAACAGACCCATTTTGAGTTTTTCATGAATTTCGAGAACATATGATGTAATTACAAAGAGGACGTGATTGTAAACAGCAGTAACAAAGCACATTATATCAGTCTGGATTCTTCCTTAAGTGTTTAAGCATCCAATACAAATATATTTTCAGTAATAACCAAGATTAGTATATTTATTTGGGTTCTCAATGTATATATGGATTTCTTTCTTTTTTACCCGAAAACACAGGTTATAATTGTAAAAGCATATTCGTAGTTGAGCTTTTTCGAGTGCACATGATGTGATTGTACAATGTAAAAGATCAATGACAAATGGCATTTTACCCATTTGGGTTTTTGCCTAAGTTTGTAAGCATCTAATGCAAATAGAGTTTCTGCAGTAGCAAAGAACATTATACCCTTTTTGGTTGATACCATTTCAATCGAGTTTTTATCTTTTTAATTCTTTTGAAAGCACGGGCTGTAATTGTAAATAACAGAGTAGAAGGATATTCCTAGTTGTTTTTTTTTGAAAGCACAGGATGCAATCGTAAACAGCATTAACAAATAACATTATAGCCATTTGGGTTCTTCCTTAAGTGCTCAAAATCTAATGTAAATAGAGTTTCAGGAGTAACCAAAAACAGTATACCCATTTGGGTTCATAATGTTTCTGTTGAGTTTTTCATTTTTTTGAAAACACAAGATATTATTGCAAAGGACAGTATAAACACATATTCCTAGTATGTTTTTTGAAAGCACAGGATGTGATTGTAAAAGCAGTAGCAAAGAACATTATTCCTATTTGGGTTCTTCCTCAAGTTTTTAAGAATATAATGTAAACAGAGTTGCTGCTGTAATTCAAGACATTATTCCAGTTTTTTCATAACTTTTGAAAACACAGGATATAATTGCAAATAGCAGGATAAAAGCATATGCGTAGTTGGTTTCTTGTATGTTTTTCCAAAGCACAGAATGTGGTTGTAAATAGCAGTAACAAAGAAAGTTATACCCATTTGGGTTCTTCCATAACATTTCAAACATCTACGCAATTTATAAACAAAGCAAAAAAATGGCTAATCTATTAGCTTTTAAAGCTATGGCAGGTTTCGATTTGAGAGTGCTTATATTTTGAGTATTTTTGTCATTTTTGACACAGGATTTGCACATAGCAATCTGAAGACACAGTATGATTATCGTATGTTTTTTGAATGCATAGAATATGACTGTCAATAGCAGTAAAGAAGTAATTATACACAGTCAGGTTCTTCCTTTAGATTTTCAAGTATCTGATGCAGTTTTGAAACAGGGTTAAAAAACACTAACCTATTCTGTTTTGCTCATACTCCTTTAAGCTACATTCTGCATCAGTTTGCGAAAGTGCTTATGTTTTGAGCTTTCTCATCATTTTTTTGAAAAGCACCTGATGTGATGCAATTTTGAAACAGGTCCAAAAACCTAACCTATTCTGTTTTGTGTGAAAATTTCTGAACCTAAGTTACAAAAACCCTACTGCAATCTTCTGATTTACTTCTACTTGTTTGATTTAATTAACAAGTTATTTTTCTGAATTATTCAGCAAAAACATCAAAGTAAATACTACTGCAGCCTACACATTCATACAAATCATTTACTAAAGCATAACGCACATATGTCAAAGGACACAGTATTTTTTTGACAATTTCCCCGGAAAAACCCAATGCGGGAAAACCGGTGCAGCAGCTCTTAGAGGTTTTGTTTATTAAGCAGAATATCTGAATACAATCAAGGGCACCAATAGTGGTTTGCCCAATAGAGAAATCACGGCAGATGTACCTCTATCACTTGGAGATATAAAATATGGCCGATTCAGCTGAGGCTTCACACCTTTTGAATCGCTGAATATGAGCCCTTTCTGGCCCACTGGAAATCCTAGTGCTGCCCCTCCTGTCACTGCCTCAGCTCTACGTAGTTGCTAGAGCCTCTGAGCAGCCCTCCTGCATCACCCCTCTGGGCTCAACGTTGCCTTTGCGTCACCCTGAAGGGCCTTGCATTAGCCTTTGTGCTGCCTTTGCGTGAGCCTAGCTGGGCTGCGTCTTTCCTGGTAGGTCTCTGTGCTGCCTGGTACGAATCTGCCTCTTTGCCTATGTATTTTCAGCCTCAGATCTGAATAATCCCTCGCTGATTTGCCCCTCACCAGCACTGCAAGCTCACTCGAAAATTCTCAGCAAACCGCGCCCCAGAATTTCAACTTAGTTCAAGTGCTTTTGCTCTGTGTGTCTCTCCAACTGACACCAAGCCTTCCTTTAATACTTTTCTCATTGAACATTCAAGGACCGTGATCTAATCTCTAATCAACGGCTAAGATTATAAAAGACTTTATCCATGTCACTTGGAACATTCTCACTCACATGTTTTAATTAATTCACTTTAATTATTTAATTTCCCTAAGTTAGACTTAGGGTCTCCATTAAAATAATTAAGTATTTGAATAACTTTCACAGTGGGTGAAATTTCTCCAAACGATTTATGGGTCTTGGAGATTTCATGTGTCCTAGCCCCTCCACAAAGTTTCGGAGCTAGAGCACATCTGATGCTACCTAAAAAATCAACACTCCCTCTTAGCGAGGAATGTGCTCTAGCAACACTTCACTCTAGAAGTGTTACTTTGATCCATGGCATCGGTCCCTTGTGCTACTGATGCTCGGCCTGATGTCCCTCATCCACTGCGTTGTTGCCTTCTGTACTGCTGTCCATGACTTTGCCACAATCACTGCCTCATCTGTACTGCAACTCCCTCTCAAATGCTGCATCATGCTGCCCATAGCACTGCCCCTGCTAACTGTTGCATTGCAACTCAGTTGCTAAGAAGCAAGCAATTGAAGGACATCACTGAAAAAATCCTGACAGACAAGTCAGTCTGGCTGCATCTTGATACTGAAGCACCATTTGCTGAGAATTACGCTTACCCTCTGAAGCTCTACTCTACGTAAGCACTGCCCCTCTGCGCTACTAAAGTTCCATCAACCTTTGCGTTGTTGCTGCCTCTGCACAACGCTACTCCAGTATTCAACGTTCTCACTGCCAGTGTGCCTCCATAATCCTCTGCACCAACTGACTCCAGTCATCTTGCTACTGTCTTTAAGGGTTCCCGTAGCTTGTATGTGATATAGGAGTTTGGGCACCTCAAGGATCTTGCCCTTCCATCTGCAGTTCAAGAGAATTAGAGATCAATGTCGCCTCACCTCTTCTCTCGAGGTACATGAGCATTCATAGCAACATCATCATCACTGCCACTATCGCCTTTGGCTGCTGCAGCCTTGGAATCATAATCTTCCTTGCCCTTCTTCTTCTGAGGACAAGTATTGGTAAAGTGTCCCAATTTGCCACATCTGAAGCACTGGACCTTTGAGAGGTCATTTTTCTTCTTCCCTTGCTGCTGCCTTTGTCCCTTTGATGCAAGAGCTGCATCTTCCTCCTCTCTCTTTATCTTGGCTCCTTGGCTCCTGCTACCCCTCTTGCTTATTCTCCTGATCTCTTCCTGACAAATGATTGCCCACATGTCCTCCTAGTGTGGAAGTTGTGCTATGCCCAAGATACTTTGGACAAAGGTCTCCCAATCATCGGTGACTGCATTTAGGGCAGTCCCTACCAAGAGATTGTCATCAAGAGTTGCCCCCATTGCAACTAGCTGATCTCGAATAAACTTCAATCTAAAGAGGAAGGGATCAATATCCTCTCCCTTGTGCATACAGTGGCATACGTTGTTTCCAGTGCCTGCCACATTTCATTTTCCATTTTCTTCTCGGCAATGTGTGGGACCATGTGATCTTTCATCCCATCCATGATCAAGCGCTTGATTTTCCTCGTACTTCTTTAGAGGATTAGCATTGACCGGAGCGGCCACAACCCTCTCGGCATGTTCTCTGATATGATACTCGTCAAGGACTGACAAGATCTTGGCTTTCCAGATGACAAATTTAGACACACCGTCCAACCTGACCTGATCTCTCAATTCGTGCGAGGCCATCTCTGCTAAAAAATGTCGAAGCAAAAAGGCTCTTCTTCCTTCTACTGCTGCTACTCTCAGCAAGAGACTGGATTTGGGTTTTCTATTGCCAAGAAACCCTCTAGAGACTATGCTCCCTCTCACTAGTGATTTCCCTCCCGAAAATCCTCCACCAACTCTGTCGAATCAACCCTCTACAATCATTTCCCCGATCGAATCTCAAATTTCTTGCCTAGAAAATGTGTCGAGGAACTGTTCCCCCTTTGTCAACCCTGCTAGATATTGTTCTACATCGACAGAAACAATACCCCACCAACAAATTTGAAGATTAGAAAACTACACTTCCAACCACGACAATCGACACAACGTCACTCCCTCTTAGATTGCGTCACCCTCTTGGGTTTGCGTCATCCGTCAGCTTTGCGTGAGCTTGACAGGCTTTGCGTCACCCTTCTGGTCCTGCGTCAACTCTGCGTGAGCAGACAGGCTCTGCGCCACCCTTGCTGAGTCTGTGCTATCCCTCTGGTGCTGCGCTGCCTTTTTTTGGATCTGTGAGCTTCAGCTGCCCTCCTGCAGCAAAATCTTCAGCTCTTCGCTGATGGCTTCAGCTTGATCTGCAATAGCTTTGATACCATGTGAAAATTACTGAACCTAAGTTACAGAAACCCTATTGCAATCTTTTGATTTACTTCTCCTACTTGTTTGATTTAATTAACAAGTTACTTTTCTAAATTATTCAACAAAAACATCAAAGTAAATACTACTGCAGCCTACACATTCATACAGATCATTTACTAAAGAATAACGCACGTATGACAAAGGACACGGTATTTTTTCGACAGTGTCCTCGGAAAAACCAAATGCGGGAAAATCGGTGCAACAACTCTTAGAGGGTTTGTTTATTAAGCAAAATATCTGAATACAATCAAGGGCACCAGTAGTGGTTTGCCCAACAGAGAAATGTACCTCTATCACTCGGAGACAGAAAATATGGCTGATTCAGCTAAGGCTTCACACCTTCTGAATTGCTGAATACGAGCCCTTTCTGGTCCATTGGAAATCCCAGCGTTGCCTCTCCCGACACTGCGTCTGCTCTGCGTAGCTGCTAGATCCTCTGCGTAACACATGTTGCTCCTGCGTCACCCCTTTGGGCTTAGCACTGCCTTTGCGTCATCCTGAAGGGCCTGCGTTAGCCTCTGCGTGAGCTTGGCTGGGCTGCGTCCCTCCTGCTAGGTCTTTGTGCTGTGTGGTACGGATCTGCCTTTCTGCCTATGTATGTTCGGCCTCGGATCTGACTAATCCCTCGTCGATTTGCCCCTCACCAGCAATGCAAACTCACTTGAAAATTCTCAACAAACCACGCCCTAAAATTTTGACTTAGCTCAAGTGCTACCGCTCCGTGTGTCTCTCCAACTGACCCCAAGTCTTCCTTTAATACTTTTCTCGTGATCTAATCTCTAATCAACAGCTAAGATTTGAAAAGACTTGATCCATGCCACTTAGAACATTCTCACCCACATGTTTTAATTAATTCACTTTAATTATTTAAGTTCCCTAAGTTAGACTTAGGGTCTCCAATAAAATAATTAATTATATGAATAACTTTCACACCGGGTGGAATTTCTCTAAACGATTTATGGGTCTTGGAGATCTCATGTGTCCTAGTCTCTACACAAAGTTTCGGAGCTAGAGTACATCCGATGCTACCCAAAAAATCAACATTTTGCTCATAATCCTTTAAACTACATTCTGCATCAATTTGAGAGAATGCTTTTATTCTGAGCTTTCTCATATATTTTTTGAAAAACACAGGATATAATTGCAGATAGCAATCTAAATCATATTTCCTGCTGGACTTTTAGCACAAAATGTGATTGCACATAGCACTAAACAAAAAAATTACTCCCATCTGTGTGGATTTTTTATAGAAAATCTTTATAGTTATATTACTAAAAAGGATTCATTATATATCCATTGAAAGAGTACATGCTAAGCCTCATTATCTACCAAGTCTGTTTGTGCATCTTAACCTATATCCAGCATGGTCTGTTCACATTGGCATGCCCATGCCCACTTTCTGAGTCAATCCGAACTTTCCTTCCACCATGTTTGTCTTTGTGGATCTTGACTTGTGAACTGTTGTCTTAGTCTGCCCAATCCATGTCTGTTGCAGCTGGCTGAGCCATCATTATGTCAATTGAACCTTGGAAGATTCTTGTCAGTTTTTTCCGTCTTTAATGTCCCTATCTTCTAGTGTACAAATATTGGGGTAAAAGATCATATCACATTATAGTAAAGCACTTGGAAAATTTCAAAATTGTGAACAGGCAAGTCTTTAATTCTTGGGCTTTGAACTTGCACCTGATCTGCTGCAATTCTCAGCTTTGAAACTGCCCCTTCTGTACATTTCATGTCAATATAGGTCTTGCAATAATTATATTTATGACTCTGAAAACCTTTTTAGAATGAAAAGAAGCATATATTGTCAGCTGCCCAATTCTTATTCTCACATGACTGTATGCTTCTTTTTTAGAGGAACTAAGTTGGAATGCTAAATTTGAATCCCGAAGAACAATTCAGAGCTTTTTGAGGTGTGTAAGCAATGCTTTTGGCAATGGAAAAGTACTAATCGCAAAATGTTATAGTGTGTTTCCATGAATGTCTAATTGGCTGAAGGAACAAAATGGGGCACCTTGTTAACTGAAAAGTGGAAGCATTTTGCCTAGTTTTGAAATTCTCGAAATGTAAGTTCCAGCTTATATTTTCATTTTTTGGCTCTCCAATACAGGCTGTAGGTTAACAGTTCTCTTTCTGACATTTTGACATGATAAGATAAGATATTTTATTAATGTTTAACAAATGACCATAAATAGATGAGACTGAAGTATTCAACTAATATGAGTACAAATGCAACCCTTAGAAAATGCCAAAGCTAAATCTCGGATAAAATGAAGTAATGAATGATACAAAAATAGGATAGCCTCATAAACTTGTATATAACTGAATCATGTAGAAGACTAAGTGAGTAAATCCATGGCTAGAGGTCGATGATGTCAAAAATGCCCAAATATGGTAGTCGACTGTGAGGGGGGCAACAGTGGCGCTAGCTCATTATCGGTGTCCTCTGGATCCAACAAGGAGTATGGCTGCATAATCCTAAGGGGAATGTATGAGTGAGCGAAACTCCTAAAATCTAAGGCCAAAGGAAAGAAGCTTTGGGTAAGTCTCTGGCTGCTTTGCTGGGGTTGGGGAGGAACCCATCCAGTTGGGTGGGGGGGCGGGAAGGGTGCGGAGGGCTGAGGGGAGGAGTAGGGAGCTGTCTGGTGCTAAACACTTTGATGCTCTGGGTGTGAGGAAACTGATGATGTGGGAAGTCAATAGCTATTGGCATGAGCACCAGGGCAAGTAGTTCATGTTTGGTAAGCATACTCATAGCTCACTTAGGCGACTCTTTGGGTTGGGGGAAGGCCGCGTGGTTGGACCCAAGGCATAGAAAACCTGAAAAGCAGCATAGTCTGGTAAGACGAGTGAGTCAACCAATGCTAAAGTTGTTGCCTTATACATGAAGTCGACTAGCAAAACTGATCGCGACGTTGACGAATTAGAGAAAGGGTTCCGGTTTACTGAAGCTGAAGTACGCATAGTGAGGGAAGAACGTGATAAGGGTGTCATTTCATCCACGATGTCTCTAGATAGGCGAGCGACAAGAAGAAATGAAAGCGAACTCCAAGCCTGGCGGGTGGCAAGAAGAAGTGAAAGCAAAACCACAAAATAAAACCCCGTGGAATTTTAGCCTAAGAATCAGAGTGGCTCGCCGAATCCTGTGCAAATCGCCGAAATTGCGAGTCAAACTCGCGTTGATCACGAGTCAAACTCGGTCAACACGAGTTTGACTTGCCGAGATTCAGATTGGCTCGTTTTGTTGAAGATCAAAGCCAGAATTGTGAGTACTCGCGAGTGATTGGAGACTCCTGTAATACTGCATAGGACAATATCCAAGAATGGAACTACTCTTATACTAAAGTAAACTGCTACTAACTGGAGATAAAATTGCACCTAACGAAAACTGGAAAACAGGTTCT
Source organism: Pinus albicaulis (assembly GCA_034641835.2). Taxonomy (NCBI): domain Eukaryota; kingdom Viridiplantae; phylum Streptophyta; class Pinopsida; order Pinales; family Pinaceae; genus Pinus; species Pinus albicaulis. The sequence continues at coordinate 1,611,729,890 of CM076584.1, read as the reverse complement.
AAATTTGGAACATGAATTCTAATGATAGTGCATGCCAGCACTCACACACTGAATGCTTCTTAATGACAGGTCTCCTTAGAGACCCGTTCTACTGCTGCTGCACCTCATCTATTCTGCCATTAATGTTGATCTGGAATTGCTGAAGCATGTCAATGCGAGGGTGAATCAGCTTCTGAGCAATGCTGCTAAAGTCTAATACTCCCTCTTTGTGAGGAAGGTATTCTCTACCAATCTTTATCTCTCCTCCGTGAACTGCATTTTTGTAAGCAACTTGCCAAACTTTGTTTGAAGGTGAATGGAGAACCAGCTTGGAGCAAACATGTAAACTACCAGTTCCCTGTGGAAGAGGATAAACGAAAATTTGATATGTTAGACTACTGTGGTTTGGGGGAGGTGAGTTCAGAAAATAAGCCAGGTTCTGCATCAGTGCCGGAAATGTTGTATGCTGCCAAAATTGGTTCTCATAGGGTGGGTGAGTCATTGGTCAAACAGAAGGTTGGTGACTAATTTGGTCTACGTAAACAGTGCCATATACATTTTTTTTTCCAGTAGCTGATGGAAGCCATTTCTTAGAAGTGGATTCAAAGCACCTTATTTGGCCTATATATTTTGTGTTTATTTTGGATTCTGGAACAAGCAAATTCATGTAATATGACCATGATGGGAGGGTGTCAGATGTAATGTTTCTAAATAGACTGATCCTAATAAATGACTCATTACAGTCATTGAATGACTAGTTATTCAGGAGTTACGTAATGTACTCCTCTCTCATCTACTATGTATTGAGACATTGCAGCACTCAATGATCAAGCGGTCATTCTTTCCAATTCTCTTTGATTGTTTCTGTGTATGTTCATGTGTAAATCTGATACATTTTTGTGTTTGTTTGATGTTTATGTCATATTTAATATTATGTTTGGTACCAGCAGCAAATGAAAATTCATTATTTCTGTCATGGTTTCCTTTGTCCGAAAGGGTGATTGATTTTATACTTGGGTGGATATATATACATGATCATAGTGTCATACTTAATATGTTTTAATTCTTGTAGCGATAGAAATAGTATATATGATGGGATAAAAAAGGGTAAATACAATAGTCTAGAATTTCTGTAATCAAGGTACAAATATTATGTGGCTTTTGCTTGGCATTTCTAATCGACTGGATGAACAAGTATTGTGCTATAGTTTTGTTGCCGCTATTTGATATCAGTTCTTTTCCTTTGTCATTCTGTATTGCTAAATAGGCTTTGGAATGATTTTTTGAATGGTCAGTTTATTTTTCTTGATTGCAGGATGGCCAAGCCGGTGATTGATGCTATTGTAGCTCTTTCTACCGATGACCCTCCTACAGCTCTAGCGGCGGCAGCTCTATTTTATGTTCTTGCAAGTGATGTGAGTCTCCTATTTGTCCTAAGATGCCCAAATTTATTATTAGTTTTATTCCCATTATTTTATTGCAGTTGTGTTGATACCCCAGCATAATTGGATATATTCACGTCATATATAATAATACCCTATGCTCTAGTCATAAGGTTAACCTTTTGATTATATCGAATTCATGGGATAGTCATCTCCTATAATTAGGTATCCTCCGAAGTGGATAATATATAACTGGTAAGATTTTGAAGTTTGCTACATATTATGATTTCTGTGAATTTCCTACACCTTTAGTGTTCCATTGATTGTTTTGAGTTTCTAGTTTTTCTTTGGATGCTGCAATCTGGGATGGTAATACACCCCTCTCAGATACAAGTTGGACGGCTTATTAAATTATTTCATTTTTCCTGTCAAGATGTCACATACTGCATATGCTGGTCTCATCTTTATCATGAAATACAAATTGTTGAGGTTGTGTGTTAAAGTTATGACTTGAATTGAATGCAATTCATCTGTTCATTGTTGACTTTAATAATTAATCTTATGGACAACAGCCCATCATATTTTATTTAAGAGGTGGGTCACTGCTACAGCACTGCAACATATGATGAATGGTTGTGAGAGCTCCCAATGGCACTAGGATTTATGAGAAAATTGGACAAGTTTGAATATTCTTGAGCATGTGGATGCTGCAATCTGGGATGGTAAACCGTAATACACCCCTCTCGGATACAAGTTGGATGGCTTATTAAATTATTTCATTTTTCCTGTCAAGGTGTCACATACTGCATATGATGGTCTCACCTTTATCATGAAATACAAATTGTTGAGGTTGTGTGTTAGAGTTATGATTTGAATTGCTTGCAATTCATCTGTTCATTGTTGACTTCAATAATTAATCTTATGTGTTGAAATTTGGTACCGGAGGACAGGTGGTTCTCTAAGGCTTTGATCTTTGGCCTAGGGAAAAGTGTCCAAAAGAATTTAATTTTTCTCCTAAAGTGACTTTATAAAGATATAAAGTCAAATCTAATTTAAAAGTGACTTTAAGTGATAAAGTTACTAAAGTGACTTTATAAAGTTATAAAGTCAAATCTAATTTAAAAGTGACTTTAAGTGATAAAGTTACTAAAGTCTAATTTTAAAGTGACTTTAATAAAGTCAATTTAAAATTAGAAAGGAAAAGTGACTTTTGAAATAAATGACTAAGTGGGTCTTTATTAAAGTGGAGTGAATTAAAAAATAGAAAGTGAGATTTAAATGAGCATTTAATCTCAGCCCTAGATCTCAATCTATCTCAGCCATTGGATTTAGGGATTCCCCAAAAGTCACTTAGGGTTAGGTTAAAGGAGGAAAAGGAGGAAAAGGTCATTCTTTCTTTCATGAGCAGATTGGGAGAAGGAGAGCAAGAGAGCAAGGGAGATTTCTGGGCAGTGAGGAGAAGGAGGCAGCAGCTTGGCACGCATTCCAAGGCAGCATTTCAGCAAGACAAGTTCAGCAGATTTAGCAAACAGCAGGCAGATTTGTTGAGCACGGTTTTCGAGAAAAAGAGGCCGTACAGCAGGGCTATACAGTAGGGCCGTACAGCAAGGTTGGGCACATATTTCGAGGCAGCAAAGGGGCTGTTTTATTTGGCATGTTTTCCTAGGCAGGCCGTACAACAAGTGGCTGTACCTTTGCACAGAAATCGAGGTAGATTCCGTACATCAATTTTTTGCTGTCT